>ML098632.1:29328-43998 GCA_003697995.1 Taxidea taxus jeffersonii
TGCCTTCGGCTCAGGTCATAATCCCAGGGTCCTGGGATGGAGCCCCTGCATCAGGCTCTCTGCTCAGCAGGGAGCCTGCTTCCCTTCCTCTCTCTCTGCCTGCCTCTCTGCCTACTTGTGATCTCTGTCTGTCAAATAAATAAATAAAATCTTTAAAAAAAAAAAGAACTGTGGAACTTTCACAACTCTTTCTCCATCTCGGTCACAGTTTAAATTAGTTCCATTATTAATTAGGCCTATAGGTAGGAGGTTACCTAGGTAATATGATTCCAAGAGTACTTGATCAATCCCCCTGTTTTAAGAGACCTCCCAATGTCTTTTAATTAGTGTTACTTAATTGATTAGTGTTTTGTCTTTTGAATCTTGAATACTTTCCAAAATTCCTTTGCAAAAATGCCCATAATTCCAGGAAGGGGATCACCTTAGGCTTCCGGGAAAGGGGGAGGGGTGGGGAAGGGCTTCTGCATTCTGCAGAAGGCCTCTTTTGAATGTCTAGAGGAAATTTTTTATGTTGGAAGACTATGCAATGCAGAAGAGGAGAGGAGGCCTTTAGGGGAGGAATTCTTCAATCCAGGGACCTCACCTAATCTGTGGTTAAATCTTTTAACAGCTAGACTCAGTAGTTCCTAGGCCTGGCTGCACATTAGAATCACCCAGAGAGCTTTTAAAAATACTGGTGAACAGGGGCTCCTGGGTGGCTCCGTTGGTTAAGCGGCTGCCTTCGGCTCAGGTCATGATCCCAGCGTCCTGGGATCAAGTCCCACATCGGGCTTCTTGCTTGGCAGGGAGCCTGCTTCTCCCTCTGCCTCTGCCTGCCACTCTGTCTGCCTGTACTCACTATCTCTCTCTCTGACAAATAAATAAATAAAATCTTTAAAAATACTGGTGAACAGACTTTACTCAAGGCAGAAGATTTGATTTAATTGGTCTAGTGTGAGGTCCAGGAATTGTAATTTTTGCAAATCCTCCCAAGTGATTCTAATGTGCAGCCACAGCTGTGAACCACTAAGCCAGGAGAAGTTGGGTTAAATGTAATCCAGACTGAGGGAGAACAAACAGGGCTAGATTAGCTTCCTCATCCTCAGTAGGTCAGGACCATGGATAAGGGATTGCACTAGTCCACTGTTCCCTAGCTATATCTGCTTGCCCTGAGGGTGATCAGGAGCAGGAGGGCTGATTACTTATATAGATGACCAAATTTTCTGGTTTGCTTGGGAGTTTTCTGGTTTTAAAACTGAAAGTCTTGCATCCCTAGTAAAGTTGAAAGGTTGGTGACCCTACACATGGTGACTGCAAGTACTTAAACCTTAAGTCATTTCAGCCCTTGTTGGGACAACCACTTCTTTTTCTCCCTCAGTTTTCTCTTCTGAAGAGCACCAACAGTCTTTAAAGGTTTGTTCCGCCTCTCTCACTGGCTGATATAAATATAATGCAAGTGAAAGGCCTCAGTGATCTATAAAGAAATGCATGCAGTAGTGGATAGAATGTTATAAATAATAAGCAGTACCTGTCAGGCTAGGGGTCATAGGATTCTTGCCACTTAAATCTGTAATATCCATTGTAGTCATGGGATGGCTTGTATTTATCCTTTTCTTTTCTCCAGTGGGTTCATTTACCTCTTCTTCCACTTTTAAAAAATCCTAGGATATCATAGCTGGAATTGGCCCACTGATACCTTTCAGTCCTATTCCTTCATCAAATGGAGAGATGAAGGCCTAGAGAGGCAAAATAAGTGATAATACAGATAACAAGATAATGCAGCTCATTAGTAGTAGAGCTGAGACTCAAACTCAGCATACCTTGATGCCCAGCCCCTTCATTTCAGAGTCACAAAACATTGTCAAACCAACTCCTTGATTCCCATAAGTCCATATGTCCTTTTTAAGGGCATCATATTTAATTTCTTCTATAAACACTATCTGAGTTCAAAGAGAAAAGGAAGCTCAAGGAACTGTGGGAGCTCAGGGCAGGGTAACAAAATTCAGTCTGGCAAAGTGGTATGGTCAGGGAGGACCTCTAAGATAAGGTGAGCTGAGACTAAAAGAAAATTACTCATTTTTCAGGTAAACGGGAGCAGAGGGGGAAGGGAGGAAGGCAGTGGGGGGGGAAGGCAGTTTAGGTAATGGGAATGGCATGCCCAGTGGCCCAAAGGAGTCAGAAAATATGATTTTTCAGTCCTTTCCCATTGTTGTATGAGTGGAGAGTAAGGTGATGGTTAGTTGGACAGCTGAGGCTAGTCATATATGCCTTGCTAAGGAGTTTGGACTTTAGGTTATAGATGTCAATACTGCAGAAGGTTTTTAAGCTTGGGTCAGATACTTAACTATCTTGAACGACCGGTAACTCCAGGGCAAATAGAGAGGGATTAACAAAAACAGTGTGAAAGTTAGTTATCCTGACTCTCAGAACAAGACTAACACTTTCCAGGCCCAAGCTGTCAGTAATGGAACCAAGGCTTAGACAGGACTGACTCATTTCTGTGATACTGTGCTGGGAGGAGACTCAGCTGAACCAGGAAGAATTTGGGCCTAGGCTGGCCAACCTTCAGGTTATCTCTTCCAGAGTATGTTTCCCAGTTTGCTCTAGGGTCAGGGGCCCAGGCCCCTGGTTCCTCTACCCTTGGCTGCTACTGCCCCCTGGGAATGTGTCTCCCAAGATCTTTGCTCTGGTCCTTATTCTCATCTGCATTGGAGGAGTTTTCCCCATCTGTCTTCTGGGCTTCATATAATGGCCCTTCATACTCTCAGGTCACCGTAGCATGGGATTCTCTCTCTCTCTTTTTAATTTAAACTTCAGTGTTCTAAGATTCATTGTTTATGCCTCACACCCAGTGACCCTGGGGCTCTCTTTTTCTCCTCTACAGAGTTTATCTAAAGCATGTTCATTTAGCTGAAAGTCTAATGGGGGAGGCAGACAACAATAATTAGGGGACAATGGGAGAGTTTGGTATCCAAAGCATGGTGAGAGCACGGAGAAAGAAGGGAGTTTCTGTGGGTGGTGGAGCATCTTCCCAGAGAAAATGACATTTGGCTTGGGTTATCAAGGGTGTGTAGGAGTTGGTCAAGTGGAGAAGGATTATAGAACTGAGGGAACAGTAGGCTCAAAGGAACAGAGCTTTGAACCTATCTGGTGTTGATTAGGTGTGATTCCAGCAGAGAGGGAATGCATGGTAGAATTCGGGAAAGTAGGGAATGGGAGAGGAAATGCTGAAATGAGACAGCTCAACTACTTCTGGGTGTCTCCACCTGGATGGCTTATGGGTAACTCACCATAACCCAAAACTTCTTTTCCTTGCCCCACAAACTGGCTCTTTCGTAGGACTTTCAATCACTGAGTCTTAGCAATTCTACCTCTTTAACCTCTCTCTAATTTATCCTCTTCTCCCAATTCCTAATACTACCACCTTCATCAGAACTGAAGAGTACTGTCTTTTCTTTTACTATAATGAAAACTATGTAAGTCATCATGTCTCCCTTTCCATATAAACTCCAGGATGCTCAAAGCCAAATTCACAGCTCAACTGTGTGAGTCACAGATACTTCCATATCTGTGCTTTATCCTTACTAATTTCTCCTTTTCTCTCACCATCATCAACAGGATTCCTCAATTTTGACTTCCTGATTCTGACATCTGTCATTTTTATTTAAAGTTTTTATTTATTTATTTTTATAATTTTATTGCTTTTCTGTGGTACTTTGCCTCAGATCATCTGTGGAATGTGTTCAGAGATGGATAAATTGAGATATGGTTGGCCCACAAGAGATTAAATAGTTCAGATCCTCATTATTTTTGCCTAAATTATTATGATGTCTTCCAAAAATGAGTGCTATATTCCATACTCTATCTCATCCCTTCTAATTGGTCTCCCTCTGTTCAGCAGTCTTATCCTTTCTAAAAGCAAAAAAGTCAATTCACTCCCCTGTTTTGAAAACCTTAGCAGTTTCTCATTGTCTTGAGAATGACATTAAGGACCCTTAGTATGAGATGCAAGGCCCTTTGCAAACTTACCACCTCTCATTTATTTATACTTACTGAGTACCACCTATACTATATGCCAAACACTGTCAGCCACTGGCATTTGTTAATGATCAAAAATAGGCACTGTTTCTGCTCTCATAAAACTTATACTCTACTTGGGGAGATTGATATTACTCAAGTCAAGACTCAAATAAATGTATACTTAAAAAACTGTGGTTAAGGGGCACCTGGGTGGCTCAATGGATTAAAGCCTCTGCCTTTGGCTCAGGTCATGATCTCAGGGTCCTGGGATCGATCCCTGCATCGGGCTTTCTGCTCAGCAGGGAGCCTGCTTCCCCCCCCCCTGCCTGCTTCTCTGCCTACTTGTGATCTCTCTCTCTGTGTCAAATAAATAAATAAAATCTTTTTTTAAAAATTGTGGTTAAGTTATCTGGAGGAAGACTGGCTCTGCAGACATATGGCAGGGAGTCTTATTAAGTTTTAGAAAGTTCCACAAGAAGTAGCATTTTATTTTTTAAAAGATTTTATTTATTTATTTGTCAGAGAGAGAGAGAGCACAGGCAGACAGACCGGCAGGCAGAGGCAGAGGGAGAAGCAGGCACCCTGCCTAGCAAGGAGCCCGATGTGGGACTTGATCTCAGGACGCTGGGATCATGACCCGAGCCGAAGGCAGCCGCTTAACCATCTGAGCCACCCAGGCATCCCAGTAACATTTTATTTAAAGGAAGGATTGGGTTAGTGCTAACTAGGTAAATTGTGGGAGTGAAGAAACATATACCCCCTGCAGAATAAATAGCTGGAAAAGATCTTTATAGGGTGGGTTAGAGGAGGAATGATACATTTTAGAAACAGAAAGAAGGCCAGTGTGACTGGGATCCAAATAGCAACAGGAAGTGTAGGTTGAGAAGTTAAGGAGGTAGGCAGGAGCCAGACCACAAAAAGTCTTTAAAGACCATGACAAAGATTGTGTTCTTCATCATTATGTTCTCCATCATAAAAGCAAAGAGAAAAATCCACTGAAGGCCTTTAAGCTGGAGAGTGATATGATCAGATTTTCAAATTGAAAAGATTCCTTTAAATTCTTTGTGGAGAATAGATGGGAGGAAAGCCAAAAAGGATGTGGACAGATCAATTAGGAACCTGCTGTATCTGCCCATTCAGCTTGGCTGGGACAAGGGTAGCACCAGCTGAGATGGAGAGAAGTATGCAGTTTTTAAAAAACTAGGTAGGAGTCCCATTGATAGGACTTGGCAATGGGCTGATATGGCAGAGGATAAGGAAGAAGGAGATGTTAATGATGACTCTTAGGTTTCTTTTTTTTCCTTTTTTAAAATTTAATTTTGTTTTTCCAGTATTCCAAGATTCATTGTTTATGTACCACACCCAGTTCTCCATGAAATATGTGCCCTCCTTAATACCCACCACCAGGATCACCCAACCCCCAACCCCCTCCCTTCCAAAACCCTAGTTTGTTTCTTAGGGTCCACAGTCTCTCATGGTTCTTCTCTCCCTCTGATTTCTCCCAACTCACTTCTCTCCAATTCCCAATGTCCTCTGTGTTATTCCTTATGCCCACAAGTAAGTGAAACCATATGATAATTGGCTCTCTCTGCTTGATTTATTTCACTCAGCATAATCTCCTCAGTCCTGTTCATGTTGATACAAAAGTTGGGTATTCATCCTTTCTGATGGTGGCATAATATGCCATTGGTATATATGGACCATATCTTCTTTATCCATTCATCTGTTGAAGGGCATCTTGGCTCTTTCCACAGTTTGGCAACTGTGGCCACTACTGCTTCGAACATTGGGGTATATATGGCCCTTTTTTCACTACATCTGTATCTTTGGGGTAAATACCTGTAGTGCAATTGCAGGGTCATAGGGTAGCTCTATTTTTAATTTCTTAAGGAATCTCTACACTGCTTTCCAAAGTGGCTGCACCAACTGGCATTCCCACCAACAGTGTAAGATTCCCCTTTCTCCACATCCTCTCCAACACTTGTTGTTTCTTGTCTTGTTAATTTTGGTCATTCTAACTCCTGTAAGTAAGGTGGTATCCCAATGTGGTTTTGATTTGAATATCTCTGATGGCTAATGATGATGAACATTTTTTCATGTGTCTGTTAACCATTTGTATGTCTTCTTTAGAGAAGTGTCTGTTCATGTCTTCTGCCCATTTTCTGATGTGATTATCTGTTTTTTGGGTGTTGAGTTTGAGGAGTTCTTTATAGACTCTTACGTTTCTGAAGGAGATCAGGTTCAATAGGGAAGACTGGAAGGGGTTTTAAAAACGTTAAATTGGAGGCATCTGTGAGGTGGAACCTCTTTGTCATATGATCTAGTGTCCCGGCCTCACCCAGCTCCAACATACAGATTTCTAAATTTCTGTGATCTCTTTTGCTTCCTTGACTTTTTAGATTCTGTTCCTTCTGTGTGATGCAACACTTTCCTTACTCCTGCCCTCCATTCCCACTGTCTGGGTGGAAGTAGTAGCTTGAGGAAAGTCTGTTTGACTTTGCAGGGTGTGTGTGTGCATTTGTGTGTGTGTGTGAATATAGAATGAGTGAGTTTACTAGTTAAAAGTGGGGGTCCTGTGTAAAAGCATCTGGGCTCAAAACCAGTCATCTTCAGGTGTCAATGACCTTGAGCAAATTACTTAATCTCTCTCAATTTCAGCTTCCTCATCTATAACATGGAGATAATAATAACCATGATTTGAAGCTGTGAGGATTAAATGAGATAATAATTCATATCAAGTAATTAGGTGCTTGAAACATAATGAGTACTCCATAAATATTGACTATAGTTATTGAGTTGAGTGTTTGTTAGGGTAGAGTAGGGAACAGATGTGAATAATGAAGATACCAGCCTAATTAGAAATATCCAGCTGTATTTAAAAAAAGAGATGAAGCTGGAAATGAAAGGTAGCATTTGGATGTGGATGGGGAGAGAGTGCCAAAGATCAGTATCCATAAGTCACCAAGTGAGCACTCAAACCTAGGCTAGGATTCCAAATCGTGTGACATTTCTACTCAGCTTAGTGCTGACTTTCACCGGGAGAAAAATTGAAAAAAAAATAGTTGCTAAAAGTCAGGGTGCATCACTTCAGCAAGGAGAACGTGGAATGCTCAAGATGTAGTCTAAAGGAAGAGATAAGATAGGTCCAGTGTATGAGAGCTTATGCATAAGGGAGTGGTGATTCTAATTGTAGCTCTTATACTCATTAGCTTATGTGGCCTTGGGAAGGGGTCATACCTTCTCTGAGCCTTTTCATAGTAGGGCTAGGAATCTCTACCTTTCAAAAGCAAGGAGTAAATGAGATAGTAAGATATAATGTGTGAAAAAAACAGACCACTGCAAATAACCTATGAGCAAGCTCCTACCATTGCATATGGCACATAATAGGTGCCCCAGAAAAAGTTCTTGGTTGAAAATCAGCATCTGTACTTAAGAAAGTATGAAAAAGAACATCTGTCATTATAGCCTAATGGAGAGTGTAATAGTTTTCTATGATTACTGCAATAAATCACTACAAATTTAGTGGCTTAAAACAACACTAATTTATTTTCTTACAGTTCTGGAGGTCAGAAGTCTAAGATGGGTTAGCAAGACTGCATTCTTACTGGAGACGAGGGAAAATCCATTTCCTTGCTTTTTCCAGTTTCCTGAGACTTCCTGCATTCCTTGGCTATGGATAATCTCCATATTAAGGTCAGCTGATTAGTAACCTTAATTCCATCTGCAGTCTAGTTTCCTCTTTGCTATGTAATATAACACATCTATAGGTCTGGGGATTAGGATGTGGACATCTCTGGTGGGACCATTATTCTGTTATTCTGTCTACTGTAAGAAGGTAGATATTAAACAAGTAAATACAGAAATAAAATACATTATTGCAAACTATAGTTAATGCTGTGAAGAAGATAAATATCTGAGATTGAAAATAAAGTTGTTGTTGTTGTTGTTGTTTCTGGAAGAAGGGTAGAGAGCATTCTGTTTTACAAAGAATGGTTAAGAAAAGGAATTATATTTAAACTGAGACCTAAAGGAAGAGAAGGAGCCAGCCATGCAAATAGCCAGAGGAAGAGTATTCCAGAAAGAGTGTACCAGTCAGAAGGAACAGCATCTCCAGAGACCCTAAAGTAGGAAAAGTATGACACTGAACAGGAAGTAGAAGTATCCCACATCCAGCCTTTCACAGGGAGTGGGAGAACTCAGGTAGGAGCAGAACACCTTGTAGAAATAAAGGAGATGATCAAATGAGTAAATGTAATGAGGTAAAGTGATTTTATTACCTCCATCTCCATTTTCAATATAATCTGTGAGGTCAGAGCCTTTAGGGATGAGAATCAGCCTCCCTAGACCAGCAGGCAACCCCATGACCCCTGGGGTATACTGTGCTGATCCAGCTCTCTAAAAAATGGAAACAACCAGAGAATGGAGTACCAGAGGGCCAGTATACTTGCAGATCTGGTACACAGCCAGTCAGTGGATGGATCCAGACAGAGGCCTTTGTCCAGGAAACCATCTCTATGACAAACACCATCAATCAGGAAAGCTTGGAGCTGTTCAAGTTTCTGGGAGATGAGAAGAAAATGCAAGTCATAACCTTTGACATTAGGAGCTTATGTTGCAGATCTGGAACTCATGTTGCAAGAGGAACAAGACCTACCCAGTTTTCAGATCAGTTGCTGGGCAGAAGAAGCCCACATTTTCCTGGCTCTCAGATCCTGCCCTGAGCCATGGGAGACACCCTGTCCAGGTTTGCTCTTGGCAGAGAGACCCAAGAGCCAGCCTTTATATTTATTTTTCCTCCCTGAGAATCATTCAGCTTCTGTTTTTAGAAGACGTTTTCAATCCAATAGAACTATAGGAACTTTTATTTTTTAACTAACTTTCTTGATCCTCATTGTTCTTGAGTCTGGAGGCCCAGCAGATGCAGAAGTATACTAGTCTGAGAATCGTGAGAGTTAGGTTTTTCCCTGAGCAAGTTAATTTGCTCCTCTTGGCCTTAGTTTCCTTACACATAAAGTGAGACATGTAGGCTAGATGATAGGTAAAGATGTGATATTCTAGAATTCTGATTTCTGTTTTCATTTTCCACAATGTGGGGTTAGACAATGATGAAAGACTAGGCTAGATGTTTCAGACTCAGTGTTTCTATGAGTTAAACACAAGGCTCTCTCTCTGGGCTCTCTTTCTTCTCCTAAACATTCTGGCACAGAAAAATTAGCTGGATATCTTTCATATCCAGTATATCTGATGCCAGTATATCTGGCAGCACATTTGAGGTTTTGTTGATCTGAAGAAAGTAGAGTCAGATCTCTCAGCCTTGGAAAAGAGGAGGCTGAGGGGGTTGGGTAGTGATATGTGTGTGAGAAAAAGAAGAGAACAGTTCTTCCTCTTCCCTTGAGGCATTACACCTGCCAGTAACATAGCTTCTAGAGCCACTGGGGACATCCAGGAACACATGTTAGTTGGTTTTCTAGGGGGAAAATCAAATTTGGTGGAGGGCCCTGCATTTTTGTCTATGAGACATATCTGCATATGGGCTTTCATCTGCATGTACACACATGGCTGGGTTGAACATAAGCAAAGTGCTTTTGAGGAGATGGGAAGAAGAGGAAAGGCTCTCAAAACATATTTTGAGACCTGTATTTCTCAGATTAAAAAAACGTTGGAATGTTTTCTGGTCTGAGACCAGGGTTAAGGAATGAGAAAAAGTGTTTCTGAGGTGAATCTACTTATCAGAAACGTTAAAACACAAATTAGGCTCATCAACACACATGCACTCAAAAGCACACATAAACAGACAAGTATGCGAATGTATAGACAATACACACATGACCAAATAGGCATATCTAAACCCAGGAGTACCTTGGAACCTACATTTCCACCCATGTAGCTATGATCATCCTTTTTCCTGGTTTGCACTTTATGGTTTGCAAAAATACTTCTCATGTTCAACCTTATATATCCTTCTGATAACAATCCTGGGAGGTATCAATTATTATTTCCTCAGTTTTTATAGATGAGTAAACTGAAGCTTAGGGTTAATCAATTAATTTGCATAATTTTTTTGGATCAATAAATGACAAAACAGAGGCTAAAAGCAGGTCTTCTGCTTCCAAATTCAGTGTTCTTTATATTATTTTATGCTGCATTCTAAGTGACATTTTCTTTCTCTCTCTCATGGATGGACAAAAAAAATCATGTAGATATCTGGATGTATATATATATATATACATACACACACACACACACACACACACACACACACACACATACAACTCTAGCTATTAGTAGAAGGTATTGAGCAGTGCTCTTTTGGAGGCCTCAGTAATTGGGGAGGAATCTGCTCAAACCTTTGAGGCATCTTCCTTCTGTTCCTTACCCATTTACCTATGCTTTTTCAGAACATTGGAAATAGTTTCAACTGACCTTGCTAAGATTAAGCCTTTGATTTTCATACTGCAACACTCAGGTTGTGGGATGTGAGGAATGGTAGAAAGAACACATTATTTCCATGTTTCTTGTCTGTTTCTTGAATGAGGCTGGGAGCTCTGTGAAAGTAGTGACTTTTATATGTCTACATCCCTGGAGCCTAGTGCAATGCATTGTGTATAGTAAGTATACATACACATTTTCTAAGTGAATACCATGAATGGCTGCTGAGTAATAAAGTCAAATAGCTTAATTTGGGGTTCTTACTGTGGTGTGATCATGGCCAAGAGACCTCACTTTTTTGAGTCTCAGTTACCTTATCTGTCAGATAAGGATTGATACGTATTCTAACTAAGATGTTCTTAGGAATGAATGAGATAATGATTTGAAAGTGGCTTTGTTTTTACCTGAGGGTATTTAAAATATTGGTTTCATAGATTCTTATTGTATAGGAATCTCTTCTTCAACCTCCCAGAGTGTGGGCTCCTCTAATCTTTGCTCACACATCTCCAACTATGACTTCAGTACTTTTTTTGAGGGAGAGGTGGGGAGCAGAGAGAGAGGGAGAGGGAAAAAGAATCTTAAGCAGGCTCTACAACCAGCACAAAGCCCTATGTGGGGCTCGATCTTGTAACTCTGAGATCATGACCTGGGCCAAAATCAAGAATCAGATACAACTGACTGAGCCACCCAGGTGCCCCATGATTTCAGAACATATTCAGTGACTCTCCAGTTTTAGACAGGTATGATAAGAGCCTTCTTCCTTGCATCTCATAACTTTCTCCTGGCTCTGTCCTTTGGGGCCATATAGAGCCCATCTGTTACCTTTTCTTAAGGTAACCATTCTGAAGTCCAAACACATAGACAACATCTCCCTAAATCTTTTCAAAGTCAAACCATCTCAGATACTCCAACTGTTTCTCATGCATCCTGGGTCCCAGGCCCTCCGCAACTAGCTCACTCTCCTATGGATATATCTCAATGTGTGTGTGTGTCTCCCCTTAAAGTGGGGGAACCATAATAGCATGCAGTTCTTCAAATGGGGTCTGACTAGGGAAGAAGAGGACAGAATTGTCTTTTCCTCCTGGATCTTAGTCTACTAGGCCTGATTTAACTCTTCTGGAAACCACAGCTCACCATTAATACTTATGAAGTTTATTATCAAGTAAAACATCAGAGGTCTTTCATTTCAATTATTTTATTTATTTTTTTCATTTTCTTTTATTTACAGTGTTATATTAGTTTCAGGTGTATAGTATAGTGATTCGACAATTCCATACATCACTTTAGAGGTTTTTTTTTTGTATTTCAATTATTTTATTTTTTTTTTACCCATGCTGCATCTAAGCCACATCTTCCCCATGAGGTCGATGTTTTGGACTCCAACACAAATATTACATTTGTTCTACTTTTCAGTTTTACCATTATTTGGGCCTGTCACAGACTTTTGGATTCTAACTCTATTGCCCAGCCTACCTGCATTCTCTCCTAGATTCTTTTTATTCTCCTTTGTTCTCTTCTTCCCCCTTCTCTTCCTCTTCTTCCTCCTCCTATTCATGTATTCATGTTTCTTTTTTTAACCATTTTGTATAATTACAAAAGTAATTTAGGCTCACTAAAAAAATTAAATACTATAGAAATATATACATTAGGAAGTAAAAATTCTCTCTTTACTCTCCTTTCTAATCCCAGTTCCCTTTCTTGAGATAACAACTGATATGCTTTTCTGTGCATATTTCTCCTTTTCTGGGAACTTACATATATATAAACACATGGATATTTTAATTCGTAAATAGTATCATACTATTCATATTGTTCTGTAACTTCACACTTATAGTTCTTTTCATAGTAGTTCATAGTTTTAAAAGGCTGAACAGTGTCCTGTTGAATGGATATACCATAATGTATACTGTATATAATTAGTCCCCTAGTCACGGATATTTAGTTTGTTTCCCTTAATTATTATAGTATCACAGTAAATGTTCTTCTAAATTCCTCCTTGTGAAGTAGAATGTTTTCCTAAGGTAGACTGGTAGCAGAGCTGGCACACACACACACACAGAGCACACAAAAGGGAGGAGAGAGAGAGTTTTAGGTGGAGGCAGGAGTAATGAGACAGGAATAGAAGGCTCTGTTCTATTAGTTTTGTCTCCTAACAGGTGAACTTAAGTCAGTGTAAGGGGAAATTTGGGCCATTAGAGAATTAGGACATAATACAATTTGATAGGCCTGCAGGGCTAGATGTGAGAATGGTGGCTCCCTCTCTTTCCCTGGCCTAGCTGAGCAATTTGTCCTGAGCTCCAAAGATACACCTGAAAGTGTGTTGGGCTCCTTCTGCCTGGAACACAAAATGTGATCCCTTCCCAGGAACAATTACAGCCCTGCCTGAAATGGAGGGAAAAACAAACAAACAAACAAACAAAACAAGGCAGTAGTTGACAAGACAAAGTGACATGTGAGATGGAAACCGGAGGAGCACTGAGGACCTTGCACACTACAGGAGCTGGGGAGAGGCAGAGAGTACAAGGAGGGCAGGAGAGATCAAGGGAGGACTTTGTTCAGAGACAAGAGTGAGCACACTATATTGTGTACATGCGGTAGGAGTAGCCTGGCTCCAGGTGAAGGGCTGTGCTGGGGAGCTGTGGGAAGAGGAAGAGAAGTGTGCAAAGGTTAAGTGTGTGTGCTAGGAAGAGGGGGTCATCTGACGACTCTAAGCACAGGTGATGGCTGCATTTCTGAAGATCACCACGGTGCCCCTGTGGAGGATGGCCACATGGAGGATGCGGAAGATGGCCCAGATGGGACAACCTTGAGGTAGGGAGACCAGGGAGCTGGTGAGGGTTGACGTAGGGCACTGACCATGGAGATGAGGAGGAGAGAAGCTGTGAAAGACAGAGAGCAGGGCTTGGTGAACCATGGTAAGGGTTTGTCAGAGGGGAGTTAAAGATGATGACAATGTGTATGCAAAGGATGGTGCTACTAGCAAAACACAGAGCCAATAGGAAGGAGAGCTCCTAAGAAGGAAGAGGGTGAACACCCCTTGCAGAGGCTCTTATAAGACCAGGGATCTGGTCACTGCTGGAGGTGTGGTTGGAGTGGACAAATAGTTTCCTTCTAGGTGTATTGAGTTGTGAACTGAACTGTGAGTCATTCATGGAGGTTGCCATTATGCTCAGCAGGCTCTCTGGCCACATATGGTCTCTGGTCACTGGGGGTGGGGCTGGGGGCTAATAACTCTATGGGAAGACCCTTTCTGCAGGGTTAATTTCATATTCCAAGGGTACACTGACTCAAACTGAATTGATATTGGTTGCCTCGGGGAAACTCTTAAAAAATTTCCAGTCTTTTTGGAGGAAAAGCCAGAGATAAGCTTTTCCTTCTCACTGTGGTCCATTATTAATCATAAATCTTCTCAGGCACTTGATATTACCAAGATCCTGTTATCACCACTGTGTATTATTACCCACCTGCTATCTCAAGCTATCTAGTGTGACCATTGAAGTGCAGGGGTGATATGAATCTTAAAATGCAACTCTCTCCTTGGGTTTGTCTGGTCATAGGTCAGGTTGTGGAAGAATGTGGACTTTGGACTCACATAACTTGGGCCCAAATCCTTGTCCCACCATCAAAAAACTGTAGCTTTTGGATAAGTCACTTCACTCCTCAAAGCTTCAAACTCCTCATTTCTATCTCTAAAGTTTTTTTTGCTAGATATTGAAATGTCCTTCTCAGTGCTCAACACACAAAAGATGCCTTATTAAAGTTATCTTCTCCCCTTTCACCCAAACCCTAGCTTTTGCTTCCAAGAAGTGGGTAGACTGAGGGTGCCTAAAAGCAATATTTTTCTACTGCTCAAGTATACTGTACTCACAACCATATTGTACCAGGAAGACCTATTTTCTTTGGGGGAGATAGCAGTATATTCTGTGTTTATTCTCTTGTGTAAAGAGTACAGATAGTTTAGGGCCTGGGTTACTGACCCAGAGGAAGGAAGAGAGAGAAAGGCCTTAGAGTGTGTGACCTCAAGCTAAAGTTTGATCTCATCTCTGCCAAATTTCTCTTTTATGAACAGAGGAACTGGTCATAACTGGGTGGCTCAGTTGGTTAAGCATCACATTTTTTTATCTTAGCTTAGCTCTTGATCTCAGGGTAGTGAGTTCATGCCCCATGTTGGGCACCATGCTGGGTGTGGATCCTAAAAGAAAGAAAGAAAGAAAGAAAGAAAGAAAGAAAGAAAGAAAGAAA
>ML098632.1:44008-57017 GCA_003697995.1 Taxidea taxus jeffersonii
AAAGAAAGAAAGAAAGAAAGAAAGAAAGAAAGAAAGAAAGAAAGAAAGAAAGAAAGAAAGAAAGGAGAGAAAGGAAAAGAAAAGAAAAGAAAAGAAAAGAGGTGAGGAAGGGAGAGAGGGAGGGAAGGAAGGAGAAGAAAGAAAGAAAGAGAGAGAGAGAGAGAGAGAGAGGAAAAGTGGGGTAGGGGAGAAAAGAGACTTCAGAGGCTTAGTTAATTCCTTCCCTAAGCATCAGCCAAGAGCAACTGTGCTGAGTGAAGAGGAAAATATTTTATTTAGATGTAAAGAAGGACTTTCCAACAGTGGTGAAAATGAAAAGCAGCCCTCAGAAAGTTCCAAGTGATGGGATCTTTCAACTGTTACCATCCAATAAATGGGAAGGTGAGGTGCTTCTTTATCTGAAGTATCTCTGTGATTCAGTACTGTTCCCTATTCAGTTCCTCTCTGGTATTGTCTCTCCTGCACTATTGTGTCCTCTGAAGGAGAAATACCATTTAGAATGTAGAAGCCTCTTTATTGCAGTGAGTTTAGATCCTAGGGGTGGGAGGTAATTACAAGTCTAATCTCATTTCTCTCTTGAGTTTGGCATAGTCTTTCACATACATCTGCATCATGCGTTTCTGCTTTCAATTTCTTTGACTTTGATATCCAGATCTGCTGCTGCTCCAGAATAGCCCCAGTCCCCCAGGAATCCTGAACCTTTCCACCTGGACCCCATGTCTGGCTCTAAAGCCCAGATCTTTTGCATCTCTTATTGCCAATTCAGATGACCCCAGCTTCCATGGGCTCCAGGTCTAGAATTTTTCTGTACCACCCTCTGCTCATAACTGGCCCTCACCTACATTTACTGCTTGAAAAATACTTGCCTATTCCTCCTTGAACCTTCTGAATTTAGATCTTTTGGAAATCTGTCTTTACACCTTTTACTTCCCTCACCCAGGGTAGCCAATATATGTTAACCCTTATTCACATGTCTTCTCTCTACAATCTGTAGCATAAATGTCATCATATCTAAACCTAAGTGTGGGAATTACTCTGGCCACAGGAAGGTTGAGCTAACTCTCATTTCACAAGGGATCATGGTAGGAAGTGGGTTGGAGGGGAGATAAGACATTCTGGTCATATAGGTATAAAGGGTCTTACAAAGAAGTAAGAAACAAAGATGTGTTTCTCTGGCCATCTTGAAGAAAAAGAGACCCTCAGCCACTTCCACTTTGCTCTGGAGATGGGGAGAATAACTAAGATGGGTCCTTCCTAGCTAGAGGGTTTTAAATGTAACCTTCAAGCAATATCCAGCTGCTTGACCATAATCACCATAACCAGCTTCTGTCTGCTGAAGCTGGAGGGGGGACTACCTCCTTTGTTCTAGCTTTCAAAATTTCTTGCTTGTATTATCACAACAGCCTAACTGATTTCTTTGTCTTCTCTACTATCCCTGAATACATTCTTTACACTTATTGCCTGATCTTGGGTAAGTTCTTTCCTCTTTCTGATCCTCAGTTCCCTCAACCTGAATGGAGGCTGGACTAAATAGTTTCTGACAGTCTGTGCTTTCCTCCTATTTCCCAACCTTCTCCTCTCCAAAAGGCAAACCCTATCCTTCTCTCTTGGCCCCTCTTTCCATCAAATTACTTAGCTTGCCCACCCTCTGATCTCCCTTTCCTTATTTGGACCCCTGTGTCCCTTTTCCTTTTAATAGTGTGTTAAGCTGCTTGACATTCCCTAACCAGCTTTCTCTTGTGTGTTATAGGAGGTGTTGACATGGGACATGGGGAATGACACAAGGGGGTTTCCACTTTCCAGAACGGACAATGAAAGTTGGAGTCTTCAAACAACTTCCCTTCCTCCTTTAAGCACTTAGCATAGTCTGAGGCCCTTGTGGGCTTTAATAAATGAGGGAATCAGTGAATTGTAGGAGTTAAAGGCCATGGTAATGTCAAGGAATGTGACTGGCTGCTCTTGCTATCCCTGCTGCTGAGGCTTTCTGGGGAGTGCTGCTCTTCCATAGAGAGTCAATTGCTCAAGTTAAGAAAATAGTTTGGGCAGGGAACTTTTTTTTTCAATTCTGTAATACATCTAAAGTATCTAAATTTCATTTTTTGAATTTATTTTAAATTCCTGTATAGTTAAAATACAGTGCTATATTACTTTCAGATGTACAATATAGTGATTCAACAATTCCATACATCACCCAGTGCTCATCACAAACAAGTATACTCCTTAATCCCCATCACTTATTTCACCCATCCTCGCCACCCTATCTCCCCTCTGGTAACCATTAATTTGCTTTATATAGCTAAGAGTCTGTTTCTTGATTTATCTCTTTCTCTCTCTCTTTTTCTTTTTACTTTGCTTCCTTTTTTATTTCTTAAATTCCACATATGAGTGAAATCATACGATATTTATCTTTCTCTGACTGATTCATTTCACTTAGCATTACACTCTCTAACTCTATCCATGTCAATGCAAATGGTGAGATTTCATTCCTTTTTATGGGTGAATACTATTCCACTGTGTATATATACATCTTCTTTAACCATTTATATGTCGATGGACACTTGGTCTGCTTCCATAATATAGCTACTGTAAATAATGTTGCTATAAACATAGGGGTAAATTATCCCTTAGAATTAGTATTCTTGTATTTTTTGGGTAAAAATATACAGAAGTACAATTACTAGATGATAGGGTAGTTCTATTTTGAACTTTTTGAGGAACTTGCATATGTTTTCAAGAGTGGCTGCACATTTGCATTCTTATCAGCAGCACAAGAAATTTCCTTTTTCTCCATATCCTTGCCAGCACTTGTTGTTTCTTATGTTGTTGATTTTAGCCATTCTGACAGGTGTGAGGTGATATCTTCTTGTAGTTTTGATTTGCCTTTCCCTGATAGTGAGTTGAGCAGGGAACTTTGTTTACCCTAGCACACATCAATGAATCTTGGGAGCACTGAGAGAAACTGAGGCACACTGATTCATGCACATTGTTGAGTTGGGAAAGCAGAGGAGCAGGAAATAGGACTGCTGATTCCTGAGGGCAAATGCAAGGTCAGTCCTTATGCAACCCTACTAGACTCAATCTATTGTTGTAGGAATTCTATTTCCCTTCTCATCCTTTTATAAAGTCAGAGTGGGAAAGGACCTTGGAAGCCAGGAATCAATTATTTTCTTCTTATGAAAGGGGAAACTCAAGTCCAGAGAGGGGAAGGGACTTCCCAAGGCCACAAAGTGGTCACAGAGTGAGTTAATGGCAAAGCGTCACCTAGAAGCCAGATGTTCTGACCACCCTTCTGAAGTATCCATTCCACTTCACCATGTTGGCTCATTATCCTTGGGGTATGTGGTGCTCTACATTGTACAGGATACTCAGACCATACCTGCACACTGTTGCCTATGGATAGGAGGAAAAAGAACTATGATCTGTCACTTTCAAAGTGAAACTCAAACTTATCCAGATAACTGCTACAGTCTTGAATTCTATTGTCTTTGGGATTTTGTGACCTTGAAAGAAGTAGAATGATTGCTGGCAAACATGTCTCCAAGGCGTGGACTGAGGGTGCATCCCACCTGGGAGATTACAGCCTTATCAGAAAGTAAACACATAAATCATGAATGTGTTGGGGGAGGGAATAAAACATCAAAGCATTGATTTGAAGAAGATGAAGACTGGGATTTGAAGGAAGGAAAATGAATAGAGAACAGATACAGAAAATAAGCCAAATTCTGCTGAAAATGAGGATTGAGTAAGAATGGCGTGGGAATATGATGGGAAAAGGGATATACAGAGCTACAGAAGAGAACGAATGAAGTGTTGGAGGAGCTGAGGCAGTGTAGCCACGAGAAGAGAAGTCTCAGGGAGACATGGGATCTTCAGCGCTCTAAGGGATTATTAGAGAGAATCGGGGATTTGTGTGGCCACAGGTAGCAGAGGTGAGATCCCTAGGGGAAGACACAGAGCAAAGGAGTTCAGCTACACGCAAGGACTTTGTGAGTGTCAGCGCTGTCTTGAGAGGAACAGACATTTTTGATAGGTAGTGAGCTCCTCATTTATGGAAACTTGCAGTCAGGCGCTGTAAGCCTCTGCCAGGGTGCCGCCCAGGGTCGGGCCTTGCTTGGGGGTGGGGCCGGACGGCCTGCATTTGAAGGGGTGGGGCTGTGACAGGGGTTGGAGAAAGAGTAGACGTGTGTGTGTGTGTGTGTGTGTGTGTGTGTGTGTGTGTGTGTGTCTAGGAGTGCCCAGGCCCAGCCTGACCCCCAAGTGGCTGGTGTGGCGGGGCTGGGCTGGGCGGGGCGAGGCCAGCGGCCGGCAAGAAGGCGGGCGAGAGGGCGGGGAGCAGCGCGGAAGCCCAGCCACAAAAAGAAACGGGCAACGCGACAGGGGCGGCTCTTTCCTGGGTGGGGTTTCTGAAGTCGTGGCCCGTTAGCAGGAAGCCGAACAGTTGCCCCAGCGCTAGAGAGGGACCCAATCTGAGCCTCCAGCCCTCAGGGTCTGTGCTGTCTGTACTGTGTGCTCATCGCTGCCAGACAGCTCCTAGCCGAACTTTATCAACTCTGCCACTTTTGCAGCCAGCATGCCTAAGACGGTGAGTACAGGGGATTTGTGCTGCCGCCCTGGGGGCTCTAGCAGACTCTAGTAGCCCCTTGCTGATGGCTATGGGCTTGGCCAGCCATCCGCCCACTAAGAACGCTGCGCCCTCCGCCGAGGCCTGGTTTGGGGAAGGGCAAGAATGGAGTCCTTGTCTGGTGAGCTCTCTCCTGTGAGTGGGTACCAGGCTAGAAGTGTGTACAGGGCTGGACCGGCCTCTTTCTCAGATTCCAGTTTCCAGCGTGTGGGATGAGGCAGTAGGGAAGGTTCCTTGGGGACCCGGAGGTCTCCTCTTGCTCCTGATGGTCTGCGGGTGCAGGGGAGGGAAACACTTTCTCCAGTTCTGGAATTGGCGCCTTTCTGGGGACAAGGCTGCTTTGGTCCAGGAGAGGCCATGAGAAAGGCCTAGGAAGTGCAGTGGGCTGATCCTGCACCCTCTTTCACCTTTCTCATAGTCTCCCCTGGAAGCTCCCTATGTTTTCCACTAGTAGAGGAGAAAGAGTTGGTGGAGGAGAGTTGTGGAGGGACTCATCAGAGGCTGTTTGCTTCTACGCAGGATCACTAATACTTCATTTGGAGGAGGAGGTCTACTTTACTTCCTAGGGTGGAAGACTGGTTTCTTCCTCTCTCTACCGACAGATTCTTGTCCTTCCCATTGCTTAATGGCTCTCTGTCTCCTTCTATCCCAGCCAGATTGTTCTGTGAGGTGTGGATTCTCCCCTGTAGGGCCACACCTTTCTAGAATGATGGTAGCTTCGATGATTTGATCTCCACCCTGCTGGCTGTTATGAGAAGAGCAGAAGCCTCCTGGGAGTGGGGCCTAGGGAGGCCGGATGCCCAGAAGGGAGGGGCATGGGAGGGGTGTGCCTGAATAATGAGTCCTGCCTGCTTTTATGCAAGTCATACCAAGAGGCTTCTGGGGCCCTTCTCTTGTTCAGGAAGGCCTAGTGACCACCCTGGCTTGCGTTCCTAAGGCCAAGAAGCTTGTGCTTCCCGACCGCTCTCCCTAGAGGACTGTCTGAGCCTTGTAGTGCTGAAATAGTGGCTAGTAGCCCTGAGAAGGTCTGAGGGTCCCTGGAGAAGAGAAGTCGGGGGCTGGTTCTTTGGGTGTATGCTGAATTTGGTTGCCACGTTGCTATAGTCCAGCCTTTCTGCCAAGTCATTCTTGCCTTTTCCAGAACCTTGTCTGTTAGAAACACCAAGTTTTCAACAAGCATGTGCTTCTACATTCTCTTTTTAAAATTGCTCATGGTTTTATGACATGGAGTTTTTCCCCCTCCCCCAATACACATAAAGTGAGAGAGAATGGTTTTGAAAAGAAAAAGGGAAAAAAAAGCCCACTGCTTCTGCCAACTCTGTGTTGGCAGAATTATAGGATTATAAAGATCCTTCCAGGAGACTCTTTCAGTTTATCTCTCTGTGGGTGGTTTTACCCAAATAGATGGGTGGATCTCTGGGAACAGACTTCGCCCCATGATCTCTCTTCACTACTGGCATCTTTCATCCTCAATTCTAAAATATCTCACCTTTAAATGCAACTTGAGGGGCCTGGAAATCGTTTCAAAGTTGCCTTAACCATCCCATCTCAGTCAGAAGTGGCAAAGAGGATAGCCTGGTGATCCTTTTCCTGGGCTTGGAGAGAGGCTGGAGAATGAGCTGTTTGAGGTCAAAACTAGGGTACTGAAGGTACGTGAATACTGAAGGTGTTTTTATGCAGATTGACTGAAATGTGAATCAAATTGGAAGGAGAGGGCTGAATTTTGATAGTCTGAAAGCTTTGGAGAATTTTCCATGCTGTTCAGTTCAAGGAATAGTCAACTTTTAGGAGAAACAACTATATCATGCCTATTAAGACCGTAGAATCTTGACCTGAAAAGGACCTCTGAGACTCTCTAGTACAACTTTTTTCCTCTCTCCACTCCACTATTTCTCTTTTAACTAATGAGGATATTGGGCTTACAGAAAAAAAAAAAACCTGCCTAAGAGTACATGGTGACATAACCAAGACTGGGGCCCAGACTTTTTGATGCTTATCTCCATGACCCTCTATTCTGCCCCAGTGACTAGGTTCTTGAAGTTGAGTCCTCTCTCCTACCCATAGCAAACTGCCCCCTGTTCTTAGGACTTCCTGGTCCTCAGATAAAAGGAAGTAGATAATTCAGACATAGAGACATTGGCATTTGGTGGTCTCCTGTTGAGAGTTGGGGGTCTCACAAGGTGTCCCCTGTTACTTTTCTCATTCCTCATCCCAATGCTGAGGCATCCAGGAACATACACTAGTTCACTGCATGCCGGCTAGTAATTTTAATGGAGGAAGAAAATTCCCTATTTGCCTCTCCTGCTTCACTAGTTAGGCTATTAGGCTATTTCTAGATTATGACAGATAGGGAAGGGTAGTGGAAAAATCAAATCCATTCATTCATATGAACTATGTCTACAGTCTGTCCAGAGTTGGTTTCACTTTTACAGCCAATTGTCTCCCTTAGTCAGCCCAACCTCTGTTAAATCTGTTAAAACATGCTTCTCTGTACCCTCTCCCTGCCAATTCTTGGATTTTGCTTCTAGTTGTGTTTCCTAAGTCTGCCAGAATGAAGAAGTTTATTTATTTTTTTTAAAGATTTTATTTATTTATTTGACAGAGAAAGAGATCACAAGTAGGCAGAGAGGCAGGCAGAGAGAGGGAGAAGCAGGCTCCCTGCTGAGCAGAGAGTCCGACACGGGGCTCTATCCCAGGACCCTGAGACCATGACCCAAGCCGAAGGCAGAGGTCTCAACCCACTGACCCACCCAGGCGCCCCAATGAAGAAGCTTATTAACTGAAATCTACACTTTCTGATAAGACAGTTGTTAAAAAAAAAACACAAAACAACTTTCCCCTTCTCTGCCCTCTTTAAACTTTTTTAGGTCACAAAGTCTTTGGGAGTTTTTGGTTCCCTAAAAAGAGATTGTTTTGAATTTTTAATGTTTTCTTGAGTTTTTGGTTTGTTAGAGTTGAAAAGGCTCTTCACAACTGTCAAGTCTAACCCTTCTCATTGTATGAGGAGGGGAAACTGAGGCCCATACCTAGAATAATATAACATGTCAGTAGCAAAGCCAGGACTTGAATTTAAGTCTTAGTTAAAGTATCAGTCTTGGTAAGATCTTTTCAATTTGCTGAATTTTTAACCCTAGCTCAGCAGGTCAGGGGGAAGGTGATCAAATGATTGTTGATAGGACCATCCATGTGAGCAGACATAGAGTCCACCTCCTTAAAGTATTTGAAGGCTTCTGGATCTGCATTCAGCTAAACTTTAACAGGGACTGTGTGGACTGTTTATTCTCCTGCCATTCCTAGCATTGCTTGAGCCACTCGAGTGGCACTAAAATGGTACTTTGTGAATAGAAGGCAGTATCTCAGTCTTTTAACTCTTGAACCAACCCTGCCTACAGACTTCAGGGTGGGGCAAAGGATTAGGAATGGAGGTTATATGTGAGAGAGGGCAGCTCTGAATCCTGCACCTCTCCACCTCTTTATTTCTCCAGTTCATTCGGCCCTTTGTGGAAGCATAGATGACAGAGCAGGAACCATCTTGGGGATTTACTTTAGGCTGTTCCTTGAAAAGCCCTTTGGGCAGAGAGGTGCTGATGGGGCAGGAGGACACTTGAAGGTATCAACTAATCTTTATTTAGTTTTATAGAGGGGAAAGTTTCTCCGTGAGTGGATGACAGAGGCAGTACTGACCACTACTCTGCTAACTCTCCATTATTATCTAGCTGCCTGTAACAATAACTTTGTTTTAATGGTGTTATTTTTACTTTTTTCTTTTCCCCCTCTTAGGAGAGTGCTTTCCTGATATTTAGAGGTCATCCATCTGGTCTATCTCACTGACTCTAAATCCAGTTCTATAGATGACAGCTACACTTATTCTGAACTCTGTTCTGCTAGTGTTGCTTGGCAACAGTCTATCTAGGTTCCTTTGTATCTTCTTGGGAGTCCCCCTCACTGGAATTTCCAGACTCATGGTCCCCAGAGAAGAGAATATTTGGCTACCCACACAACCAGGGTTGGGCCTTTAATGGCTAGAGTTGATGAAAATTGGCATTATTATAGGTTGGGAACAGTGTGTTTCTGATTTTTCAAAGATAGGACTGAGTTTATCATGTACATCTTTCCCAACTCATACAGTATTCTCTCTGCTACCACACCCCACTCTTCTGCCCCCCCCCAAATAAAGAGTACAAAGGTGGTCTCCTTCAGGCCAGTCTAGTGGTCAAGAGGAGAGGTGGTCTTGTCATGATCCGCTGGCTTTGCTATTTATCCCTCCAATTTCCTGCTTGATAGAGCTGAAAAACTTTTCAATTACAGGTTTGGATTTGTGGTATAGGAGCAGTCACTTGAAGGGTAGCTCAGGACTCCATTGATTTGGAAATTGGCAAGTAACACTGACCTGAGAATTTTTCCTCTTCTCTTTCCATGTAAGAAGAACATCTTCCCTGTCCTCAATAAAGTGATCCAAATGAAGTAAATATTTTGACAAGTCCTTTCTTTAGGCTCTCAGTCTCTCCAGTTTGTCATGAAGGTACTATAAAAGTAATAAGGACCACTCTAGGGACTTTTCCAGTACTGATATCCTTGAGAGCCTTGGTGATACAATTTCAAGCCTCCCATTTCTATGTTTTTTCCTTCAGACTTTTTTCCTCAAAATTTGAGTGTCTTCTGTGCCAGGAAGTGTGCTAGGCTTTGCTGGGAATACAGTTTTTCAGCACTTGCTAGAATGTACCTTCTTTTTCCCCCTACACCTCTGGAGTACTGTTTTTTTTTTTAAGATTTTATTTATTTATTTGACAGACAGAGAGCTCAAGCAGGGGGAGCAGCAGAGGGAGAGGGAGAATCATGGGACTCCATCCCAGGACACTGGGATCGTGACTTGAGCAGAAAGCAGTGGCCCAACCATCTGAGCCACCAGGCGCCCCTGGAGTACTGTTTTTTCCTGGGTGTTGACTTCAGAATGGAGTTTCTAGCTTGGGAGTTGGTTTGTTTCATTGTAGCTCTAACAGAAACACTGGCACGAGTGTTCTTGGTTGTTTCTTCTTAAATCTATAGAGTGTAAAGGGCTATGTCTTTCCTCACTGAGGAAAAAAAAAGAAACCAATGACATCATATTGTGAAGGTTGACTGAAGAGCCTCAGAAAAACACTGAAAACTGAATAAGTTTCCCTCCCTTTCTTTTCACTGGCTGCCAGTAGCATATACCCCCTGTAGTTCTACTGAAATGCTAGGAAGCTGCTAGTTATGTTTCAAATGTACTTTTAACCTTGTGAGTATAGTAGTAAGATATTAGTAGACTTTCAGGAACTGGTGGGCGTAAGCCAACTTCCCAAAATATTTACCACCAGTGCCTATGACCCTGCAATTGCACTATTGGGTATTTACCCCAAGATACAGATGTAGTGAAAAGAAGGGCCATCTGTATCCCAGTGTTCATAGCAGCAATGGCCACAGTAGCCAAACTGTGTAAAGAGCCAAGATGCCCTTCAACAGACGAATAGATAAAGAAGATATGGTCCCTATATACCATGGAATATTATGCCTCCATGAGAAAGCATGAATACCCAACTTTTGTATCAACATGGACAGGACTGGAGGAGATTATGCTGAGTGAAATAAGTCAAGCAGAGAGAGCCAATTATCATATGGTTTCACTTACTTGTGGAGCATAAGGAATAACATGGAGGACATTGAGTTGGAGAGGAGAAGTGAGTTGGGGGAAATTAGAGGGGGAGATGAACCATGAGAGACTGTGGACTCTGAGAAACAAGCTGAGGGTTTTGGAGGGGAGGGGGTTGGGAGTTAGGTAAGCCTGGTGGTGAGTATTTTGGAGGGCATGCATTTCATGGAGCTCTGGGTGTGATGCATAAACAATGAATCTTAGAACACTGAAAAAAATTAAATAAAAAAAAACATTTCAAATGCATCTCTACTTAGGATGACCTCAGCCTTAGGCTTCACTTTAGCTGATGCTTCTGTATAGTCTAGGTTTCTCACATGGGTGTTTTGAACCACAGAGCAAATGACCTGGCCTTAAACATTTAGTTCTACCTTTATGTTTTAGATGGGGACAGCAAAGGCTGGAAAAGGGAAGTGATATGAGTAAATGGTAATAAGGTTGGGACTAAAACCCAAGTTGGCTGGCCCCCAGTGTAGGGAAGGAATTTTTTTTTTTAAGACTCATTTATTTTAGAGAGAACATGACCCTCGCTGAAATCAAGTGTCAGATGCCCACCTGACTGGGCCACCCAGGTGCCCCTAGGGGAGGAACTTTTAAGGTCTGCCTTCTAAATGGCACTTGGTTCAGGGTGGTCATTGTTTCCTACCTCTTTGCTGTGGGTGACTTATTATTATGGTAATGGGAAGATCAATTCTTTCTGAGTGTATAGAGATGACCTCAGAGGTTTTATGGAGATGGCTCAGGCTCTGAGTGCCTTTGGGACTGTTTGTAACACTTACCAGGAAGGTAAATGTTTTTTGCTTTGTTTACAAGGAGTGGTAGAAAACAGATGTATAAAAATGAAACAAGATGGGATCGGGAGGGAGACAAACCAAAAGAGACTCTTAATGTCATAAAACAAACTGAGGGGGGTGGGGGGGAGAGGGGTTGGGAGAGGGTGGTGGGGTTACATTATATGTTTAAATAAAGCTTAAATAATAATAATAAAAAAGTAAGATCACAAAAAAAAAAAGAAAACAGATGTATGTGTTGAAGGGAGGAAGAGAGGAGACTAGCCACATTTTCCTGCTTGAGACTGGGCCTCAATTCTCCTTAAAGTCTTTATGGATAGGGGTTATTTCATTTGTGTATTCATAGCTAGAGGAGTTGGTCATCTTGTTCAGGATCACATGAAGTTGGAAAGCAGAATTTGGATTTCCCATTTACTAAGTTAGTGGTCTCTGATTAACATGCCTGTCTTGGAAGAAGGACTCTATTCACCAAGGGGACACAGACTTCCAGAGAATTGGCCCTGTGGTGATTAAATTAACAAGATGACTGCAGTGGAGTTCCCCTAAATAGCTTCTGCTGTAGCAGGTTTCAGTCAGTGGGTGACTCAGTTTTTCTGGGGCCCCAGAATGACTGTTTTCTCTTCCTGCTCACTCCTCACCCACATTATTGCTTTCTCTTTGCCTCCTTAATTTTTGAGTTCTGACCTCTCTGTATCTGACTCAGTGCTCCAGCTTGACCTGTTCCATGAATTAGGAGAACATTATGGTACTAGCATTAGTACTTTGGTGGAAGTAGTTGCTGCTGTAGCAGGTATTTGAATTCAGACTGGAGTATCCTGGCCTCAGCCCCTCACTACTCACCTCTGGGTGTTGTAGGCCAAGCCTAAGGCAGGTAGAGAGCTAAAAAAAAAGACTTTTCATGACTTCATAGATAGGTAGCATAGAGTAGTGGGGAAAGCACAGCTTCTGGAACCAGACTGCTTAGACTCAAATCCAGGTCTGTGATCAATTAGTTGTGCAGCCTTGGGCAATTTACTTACCTTGTATGCCTCATTTTCCTCAACTGTAAAGTGAAGATAATAGTAGTACCTATTTCATAGGGTTGTTCTGAGGCTTAAATGAGGCGATTTTTGTAAAGTGCTTAGAACTGTGCCTAGCATCTAGTAAGTTAGATGCAAATGTTTGTTATGATTACTTATGGAACTGAACTATTATATGCCCAACCCTGTGCCAGGTATAAGATGGGTAAGAAAGAAACAAGACAGTTGCATTCTCACCATTTATTTAGTGTTTACTAGGTACCATTTACTATAAGAGAAAGAAATAAATGAATGGAGTATATAACAGCTGCCTTCATAGATCTCCTATTTAATTGGAGATTTAGGGCTAACTCACTTAAAAACATTTTGACAAAAATAAATTTTACATGGCATTCTCTATAGATTTTGAGAAGAAGGGGGTTTAATGGGACATGAACAGGGCTTTGAAGGAAGTGTCTACTTGGGAGCAATGGCTGTTCTGAGTGGGAGAGTGACATGGTTTTGGCACATGGATGTAAACTCTAGGCCAGTGCTCTCTTGAGAGTGATTTTGGGGGCTTCTGGGTGGCTCAGTTGGTTAGGTATATGTCTTCAGCTCAGGTCATGATCCCAGGGTCCTGGGATCAAGCCCTGAATTGAGCTCCCTGATTAGTGGGGTGTCTGCTTCTCTCTCTCTCTCTCCCCCATCTCATGCTTATGCTCTCTCTCAAATAAATAAATAAAATCTTAAAAAAAAAGAAAGTGAGTTTGTCTGAAATGAAGGAAGCATTGAGCTGTTTCAAGGACAGTGACAGAGTACCTGTAAGCATAGACCAAGTTGCTCTTTCTAAGGTCAGTTAAAGCCAATAGTTCTGAAGGTGAAGACTTCACCTTGGGTTTTCTAGAATTGGGAGAATTAACTGAAATAA
>ML098632.1:57117-67644 GCA_003697995.1 Taxidea taxus jeffersonii
TATTTTTATCCAGTGTAGTGTGTTTAGATAAGGTTCCTGATTTTGCTGTCTTGGTCTAAGCCCCTTACCACTCCCTATCATATCCCCACCCCCCTGTTCTTTTCCAGAAATCTCAGCCTGAAGTTTAGATGAAGTGCACCAAGAGGTTCTT
Organism: Taxidea taxus jeffersonii; assembly: GCA_003697995.1. NCBI lineage: Eukaryota > Metazoa > Chordata > Mammalia > Carnivora > Mustelidae > Taxidea > Taxidea taxus. The sequence continues at coordinate 57,269 of ML098632.1, forward strand.
ATATGTTGTAATCTTTGACTGAGGTTGACTAATCTGAGGTATGGAGTTGTAGGACAGGGGTCAAGGTAATAGTGTCATCTATTTGAGTGTCATCAGTTAAGTTGTACAAACCTTTGCGATCTTTGAGGGTGTTTTTAAAAATGTTTTATTTATTTATTTATTTATGTGTTTATTTATTTATTTATTTATGTATTTTAGAGAGGGGGAGGCACGAGCAGGGGGAGAGGCCAAGGGAGAGAGAGAGAGAATCTCAAGCAGATTCTGCACTGAGGCTGGAGCCCACTGGGGAGCTCAATCTCATGACCCTGAGATCATGACCTGAGCCGAAATCAAGAGTTAGACACTTAACAGACTGATCAACCCAGGCATCCTACTTTCTTCAAGGGTTTTAAGTGAGCAAAACTCCTCTCCAAACATCCTTGCAGATATGCCTGGGAGATTAATAACTCAGAAATTCCCATGCTGAGAACAAAAGTCACTTAACCTTTTTGCCTTTGAAATTTTCTTTTCTCTAACATGAAGCTGTCAATAATATCAGAAACATGTAACCAGAGTAGATCAGAGCCCTCTTCCTCAGATTTCTTACTCCTCTTGGCATCTGGGCTGTGGTGGATCTAGAATATGCTTAGTGAGACCACCTGGCATTTTGCTTCAGAGTTACACGATACCTCTCTGTTGGTACTTGAAAAGCTGCTCCAGCAGAGCCTGAGGGTGGGCCTGGGGAAAACCTCTTTTGGTTGTCTTTCTCTCTGCCGTAGCCTGGGCATTTTCCTAAGGTTGAGAGTTTGCCTCCTGGCCTTAGGCCAACAGAGGAAACCAATGACTAAACACTTCCTCCCTGTGATGTCAGCTTTTGGAACCTTTCCTGATGGTTCCCTACCAGTTAAGTATGCCTTATTTGGTTATTTTCTCCCCCCTCAAATGCCCTTTACTACATCAACTAGTCCCCTGTTCTTTTTTGCTACAGGGAATGCCTTTCTCAAGTTTATGTAGTGCCACCTGCAAACTTTTCTTTTTTTCCCCTAGTATAGGGCTTGCTTACAGTGGGTGGTTGAGGCTCTTTGATGGAGGTAGGGGAGAGGTGGGAGAGAAGAGAGAAAGATGGAGAGCTCTGGAATGACTGATTTCTCCACCCTGCTTTCATTTCTTTCCATTCTTTTTTTTTTTTAATCTCTGCAGACTCTCTTGACCCAGTCTGGTCACCCCTGTCTAGCTTCTTTGATCTCTGACAGCCTAGGGGTATTCTTGCTTAACCTAAAAAGGCCCAGAGTGTTGGGGTAGGGCGGGGTCATCCTGGCCCTCTCAGCATCTTAAACTATTCCTTTGCAGTAGGTCAAGCCTTCCAGTTAATAAATTCTTTGTGTGCCCATTGTATGCATAAGCTTCTGACTTGGCTCTCCTGAGTGGAATGGGTCCAATGTCCCTCTGCCTCCCATCCTCAGGTCTGAGTTGTCTAGCCCTAGGTTAAAAGAGCTGAACTTTTTGACATTTAAAGTTTGACATACTTGTCTGAGTGGTTTTTTTCCTTAGCGCTTTTTAATAGAAGTGGTGCAATTAAAAAAATAGTGTACTTAAAAATGATATCTGCTTCTTAGTTTCTGCCTGTGTGACCTTGAGCAAGTCATTTCTGTGGGCTATAGTCTTAATATCTGTATAAAGAGAACATTGGCTTTTCCTGAAATTCTTACTATTTGTGCCCAATCTTTAAGAAGTTAGTAAGGCTTCTTGGAAAGAGTGTAACAAAACAGAGAGCAGTGACTATTTGGAGAAGTTGCCCTTTCTTTACAATGACATTGGGAACATTATTTTTTGCCCCCAGCTATCCATGTGTAAGTAACCCTCTTTATTTCAGCGAGCCCTGCTTAGACTAGGTTTTGGATCCACCTACCCCAGAACTCAGTGTGGGCATCTTGGCTTGGAGAGACAACTGTTGGCTAAGTGCCTTGGGTGGGGCCTTGGAGTCCAGCCTGCAAACCACAATTGCTGGCTATTTTAGGACAGTGGTGACTCCAAGAAGAATAGAAGACCCTGGAATTGGTCATTGTTCCACCAGGGAAGGGGGAGACTAAGAAACAAACCAAAACTGAATGCAAATGAGATTTGACTTCCTTTATTCCCTTCCTCCACAACATCCCTCTTCTTAGGGCTATGGAGTTGCTTTCAGCCAAGTCTTAAATTGCTAAGGTCCCCTTCCTTTTCCTGTGTCTGAGTCACTGATATCTATGTTGCTCTTGCATGAGGAGAGCTAGGTGATGTGGGCTTGGGAGGGATTTCTAAGGGAGATTGCCACATGCCTGGTGTCGAGCCTTCAATTGGTCCTGTATTTTGCGAATATGGCTTTCTTTGGTGTTAGACATGTAGATCAAAGGAGAGTGATTTCTGAATTTCCTTATGGCTTCGTGGGATCAAGGTTTCCCAAGTAAGCCATACCTTTTATATCTTTCAGCTCTAGCATATTTCTTCCCTTTCAGTTTGAAATGTCAAGTGTGTCTTCTTCACCTCCCTCCACTCCAAGTCACCTCCACTGGAAGCTTTCTTTAATACTCCTAGGTAGTGGGGCTCCTGGGTGGCTCAGTGGGTTGAAGCCTCTGCCTTAGGCTCAGGTCATGATCTCAGGGTCCTGGGATCGAGCCCCCCATCGGGCTCTCTGCTCTTCGGGGAGCCTGCTTCCTCTCTCTCTCTGCCTGCCTCTCTGCCTACTTGTGATCTCTGTCAAATAAATAAATAAAATCTTAAAAAAAATACTCCTAGGTAGTATTTGTTGTACCATTCTCTGTGTGTGGACTGTACTTCCTTTATAAGAACTTCTATTATGATACTTAACATGTGGTGTTGCAACCATCTAGGCTCCCAGACTTTCTCCTTCAGTAAACTCATGGGCTTGAAAGTTTCTAACTACTCTGCCTCAAGAAGGGGATCTTGTCCAGGTGGAGGTGGTTGGGGATGGGCAGATCTTTGAAGAATGTATAGTCAGTGGCAGACATAGAGAGATAGAAGCAGTAATAATGTATGCAAGGGATCCAAGAGTGTTGAATTAGAACCTGGTAGGACATACAAGACACTAGTAATAGAAAAAATGTGCTTTGGAGGAGGGAAAGATAATAACACCTATAGGGCAGAGAGGCTCCTTGAGAGAGTTTTGTTGGCCTTGACCCACCAGTGCAAACTTCTTAAACATTCCAGATCTCAGTTTCCTATCTGCAATATGGGAAGAGTAATAACACCCTACTTCTTAGGGTTATGGCAAAGATTCAGGCACCAATTCATCTGAAAGTGCTCTGTGAGGTGTGGGGTACAGAGGAGGGAAGGTAGGCTGAGGCTATCCCATAATTTTTCTAGTTGTCCTCTTAAAGTTCTTTCCTTTGTGTGTTCCATATTAAGCTTCTGAGCCCAGAAAGACAAATGCTATGGTTTCTGTGAGCAAGACCTACAGCTTGGCACTTTAGTAGAAGGTATGCAGGGAAGTCCCATTTCCTATCCCTTCAGCTGGACGTGGAGGTATTTATAGACGCTGCAGTGAAGCTGGGTACCTTTCAGGCCTCCTGGCCCCAAACCTGCCATGGAAGGAAGGGTATCTGTGTCTGTCACTGACTATATGTTATTCAAAGACTTGCCCATCCACCTGTCTTGGGCAAATAGCTCATGGGCAACCATCCAAGCCTGATTCAAGGTCTTTGGATATGTTTTGTTTTCTCCACATACTACCGTGGCTTTTTGCTGCTGTTGTGGCCATTTGAAAACCCTTAAGTAACCCAGGACTTTGTTTTATAAAGGAAGCAAATTATATGAACCTATGGAAGATCTATTAATTATAAAATACAACCAGGGGAAAGACTTGCACAAGGTCCCATATTCAGGGACAGAATCAGGTCTTAGAGCCAGGACACCCAGGAGTGTGTTCCTTCCATTCTATCAGCCTATGCCACTAAGAATGTAAACTTCATGAGAACAGGAAGAGTTTCCCACTACTCATTGTATCCCCAGTACCTAGTACAATGCCTGGCATAGAGGAGGTACTAAAAAAATACATGTTGAATAGCATATAGTAGCACTAATAGCTACTATTGTCAAGTTGGATTGTGTTTCACAGACTTCTTTGGCTAAGTCTACTAGAAAGCCAAACAACAATTTCAGTGGTGCACTGAAAGTTACCGAATGTAGACCCAGCTGGGCCCTGGCAGAATGGAGCTGAGTAGTGCCAAGGAATGGGGAGGAGTGGTCCCTCTTGTGTACCTTAGTGAACCTGTTTACCTGTGAGTGGTCAGCTAGTTCACAGACAATTCCCATTCACCATTTTATGTCTTCACGAAATATTGGTGGCATTCACAAAGGAGAATATTTGAATTAAAGTTTTTGGTGGATTCTAATAGGCAGCCATGCAAGCATTTCTATATGCCTTTGTGAAGCAACCTACATTTTGGCTCTAGAGTACATATTTGAAACATTACCCAATTTTTAAAGATTTTTTAAATTTATTCATTTGAGAGAGATACAGAGACAGAGCACAAGCAAAGGGAGAGCCAGAGGGAGAGGGAGAAACAGACTCCCTGCTGAGCCAGAAGCCCAATGTGGGGCTTGATCCCAGGATCTGGAGCTCATGATCTGAGCCTAAGGCAGAAGCTTAACCATCTGAGCCACCCAGTTTTTAAATTTACCCCTACCCAATTTTTAAATTTAATTTTTTTGTGTGTGTGCTGCTCACTGTGCCATAGCCAGCAGGCAGAACTGCCTTGTGTTATCTAATCCTGAGAGGTATGTACTCCTGAGATTTAGGGATTGAGTTGACTCCTATGCTCAGGGATGGGCAAGGCCAGGCACAGATCAAGGAAGATGGCAGGGAAGATCTATAGATCATCATTTTGGGGCACTCAGCATCTGTGTTCTCCTGTTGCCACTACCACTGCCCCACCATTACCCTTGCTGCCTTAGGGCCCAGAGCAGCATATCTTTGCAGATTTGGGCATATTTTAATCAAGGTCAGCTAATCTGGGGAGCAATAGAAGGTACTCTTTTTCCTACCCATTCCTGAGAGTAGGGTGTGGCTAGCATTTGGGAGGTTTAAGTTGAAGCCTACTAGATAAAGTTGGGTGCTCCAAAATAGGTAAGTCCCTTTGAAGGTCATCTTGTCTTTAAATAATTTCCCCATCTGTTCTTAAAGTGCTGAGATAGACAGCATATAGGGCATATTAACAGTCTGTGCTGCTTGATAGGGCATACTTAAGAAGACTGTTACAATTTATGATTTGGCTTTTTTTTTTATTATGAAACTAAGACATATTTGCTATGAGAAATGAAATAGTATGAAAAAAGAATTCCTTGTCTTTTGCCCCTGACTATTCTTTAGAGATAACGACCATTTACCAGTTACCTGAACTTAGAATCCTTTGTAAATGTATTTATACACATATGATTTTAAATACATGCATAACACAAATCCATACTGTTCTGCATTTTTTACTTATTTTGTGGTGGCCATCTTCTCATGTAAAATCATATTTTAATGTCTATGTGAGGGACTCATTAATAAGTTATCAAATGGATGGAACACATAAAATCTACACAAAAGAAAAGGGCCCATATTCTTTGTTTAGTGGAAAATGAAGAAGACATTTTATTTACCTGCCAGAGAGAGAAAGGCTTAGAGAAGGTAGGAGTTGTGGACCATTCTGTTAGCATGAAGGATAGGATGAGGAAAGTTATTTCCCTTTCCAAGCCCCTCATCTCAAGATTGCTGTGCTTTCATCTGTGTATAAATGATCTTAGTGAAATACCTAGCGGTAGGTAAACTGCTTTCCTCTGTTTTACGTGGACCCTTCTTTCTCTTGCATTTTTGCCAATTTGGGGTAGCTTGAATCCAAACAGTACCTGACTGAGAACCCTGTTTCCTAGAAGACCTCTGGCTGCCTTAGTTGTTTGAGGTTAAGGAAAGAAGCTGTGTGTGTGTGTGTGTGTGTGTGTGTGTGTGTGTGTGTGTGTGTAGTACGGAGGGTAGTGGTGGTGGTCACATGCCTTTCCAGTTTTCCCCAGAGTAGAGCATTGAAGTTGGATTAGAATCCTCCCCACCACTCATAGGTATCAGGGATCTTGTTCAGGTTGCAGAAAAGTGGAACTTTGCAGAGTATTCAGTTATAATTAACCCATCCGGTTGAAGAGTTGAGGAAGATAGTGATTTTTGAACTACAAAAATATATATACACTATATTTTGAAAACAAATTTAGCCCAGCAGCTGACCCTGGTCTTAGAAACTTGCTAGTTTGAAGATATTGATCATGTTGAAAGGAGCCAGACCCAATGAGGACAAGCAGAAATTACCGGATATGCAAGATATCTTTCGCCCACTCATGGCATGCCCCTCCCTTCTCTTGTCTCTTAGTTCCCAGACTTTCACAGTGGGTAGAACAGAGTTTCTGCTTGTCCAGCCTTTAATCCTGGAGCCTCTGACACCAGAGGTTAACCTTGATTTGGCCAGACCTACAGGCTGCAGCAAGTGCTCTTGCTTTCTTCTTTAGATAAACAGGAAGCTACCTGAAGATTTTGAGTGATTGGAACTTTCTGAATCTTATGGAGCAAGGAGAGTGAGGCTCTGAGAGAGAACTCCAAAAAGGGAAAGGGGATGACACTTGGGATACTTTATTCTTTGGGCTACTTGGGTCAAAAATATCTCCAGGCATTTATTGTAGGCCAAGCTTGCAGAAGGTTCTGTATTTTAGTATATTGGCTGTGTGACCTCAGGGAAGTCCCTTAACCTCCCTGTGCCTCCCATTCTTCATTGGTAAAGTGGAGATGATAATGCTAGCCTCAGAGTTGGTGGGAAACTTGGATAAGATAAAACTGGAAAACCCTCAAATGTTAGTTCTGTAGAAAATCAACATACAGGATTCAAGTCCTCAGAGATGCTTTAAGTCACGTTTTAAACAGCCTCTGTTGACAAAGGCAGTAGAGTGCCAGTGGATGAAAGACTTTCACCTCATCATTAAGAATGGTTATCCTTAAAAGGGTAAGTCTCGGTTACTAGGAAGAGTTCATTCCTGTGAAACAACTCATTTATAAACCATCTGGGACCAGTGATGCATTGCCATATAATCAGCTCTCAACTAACCATAATACTACTTTCTTCTTCCAGTTACCTACACTGGCTTTCCTAAGCCATGTAAGCCCAGGAAATGCAAACTCTCTTTGCTCTTCTGACAGTCCAAACAAGAATAATTAGTTAAGGAAATATAGTCCAAACAATTTCCCAGACATAAAGTGGTTAGAGTGCTACTGCTGAGTTGTCCATAGGGTATTACTCTTTTTTTAATGCTATTTTCCACTTTATTCTGGGAAATACTTTTTATTTATTTTTATTTTTTTAACAAGCTTAAAAAGTTTGTATTCTCTTTTTTAAAACTTTATTTTATTTTTTCAGTGTTCCAAGGTTCACTAATTATGCATCACACCCAGTGCTCCATGCAATATGTGCCCTCCTTAATACTCACCACCAGGCTCACCCAACCCCCCACACCCTCCCCTCCAAAACTCACAGTTTGTTTCTCAGAGTCCACAGTTTCTTATAGTTCTTCTCCCCCTCTGATTTTCCCAGGCTCCCTTCTCCTTCTCCCAATGTCCTCTGTGTTATTCCTTATACTCCATAAGTAAGTGAAACCATATGATAATTGACTCTCTCTGCTTGACTTATTTCACTCAGCATAATCTCCTCCAGTCTCATCCATGTTGATAACAAAAGTTGGGTATTCATGCTTTCTGATGGAGGCATAATATTCCAGGTATATATGGACCATATCTTCTTTATCCATTTGTCTGTTGAAGGTCATCTTGGCTCTTTCCACAGTTTGGCGACTGTGGCCATTGCTGCTATGAACATTGAGGTACAGATGGCCCTTCTTTTCACTACATCTGTATCTTTGGGGTAAAAACCCAGTAGTGAAATTGCAGGGTCATAGGGTAGTTCTATTTTTAATTTCTTAAGGAATCTCCACAGTGTGGCTGCACCAACTTGCATTCTCACCAATAGTGTAAGAGGAGTCCCCTTTCTCCACATCCTCTCCAACACTTGTTTCTTGTCTTGTTAATTTTGGTCATTCTAACTGGTGTAAGTAAGGTGGTATCTCAATGTGGTTTTGATTTGAATTTCCCTGGTAGCTAATGATGCTGAACATTTTTTGGGGTGTTGAGTTTGAGGAGTTCTTTATTGATCTTGGATATCAGCCCTTTGACTGTAGTGTCATTTGCAGGTATCTTCTCCCATTCTGTGGGTTGTCTTTTTGTTCTGTTGACTATTTCTTTTGCTATCAAGAAGATTTTGATCTTGATGAAGTCCCAAAAGTTCATTTTCGCTTTTGTTTCCTTTGCATTTTGATAGATGTTTTGAAAGAAGTTGCTGTGGCTGATGTCGAAGAGGTTACTCTCTATGTTCTCCTCTAGTATTTTCATAGATTCTTGCCTCAGGTTGAGGTCTTTTATCCGTTTTGAATTTATCTTTGTGTATGGTGTAAGAGAATGGTCATGTTTCCGCTATACATAGCTGTCCAATTTTCCCAGCACCATTTATTGAAGAGACTGTCTTTTTTCCATTGGATATTTTTTCCTGCTTTGTCAATTATTTGACCATAGAGTTGCAGGTCCATATCTGGGCTCTCTACTCTGTTCCACTGGTCTATGTGTCTGTTTTTGTGCAGATGACATGACACTTTATATGTAAAACCCAGAAGACTCCACACCCCCAAACTACTAGAACTCCTTTAGCAATTTAGTAATGTGGCAGGATACAAAATCAATGTACAGAAATCAGTTGCTTTCTTATACGCTAACAATGCAAATACAGAAAAGGAAATTAAAGAATCAATTCCATTTGCTATAGAACCAAGAGCCATAAGATACCTAGGAATAAACCTAACCAAAGAGGTAAAGGATCAGTACTTGAGGAACTACAGAACACTCGTGAAAGAAATGGAAGAAGACACAAAATCATGAAAAAGAATTCCATGCTCGTGGATCAGAAGAATAAATATTGTTAAAATGTCTATACTGCCCAGAACAATCTATACTTTCAATGCCATCCTGATCAAAATTCCACCAGCATTTTTGAAAATGCTGGAACAAATAATCCTAAAAATGTGTATGGAACCAGATAAGACCCTGAATTGCTAAGGAAATGTTGAAAAAGAAAAAGAAAACTGGGGACATCATGTTGCCTGATTTCAAGCTTTACTACAAAGATGTGATCACCAAGACAACATGGTACTGGCATAGGGTATTACTCTTACGCTGATGTGGACAACTGACCTTAACCAAAAGGAAAACAGTGAACTTGGCTTCTGAAACAAGAAAAGAAATAGGCTTCTATTTTCCTGACCATTTGTGCCCTCAGTACCATCCTTCTAGGCTGTGAACTCAGATAAGGGTGACAAATTTATAAGACTGGGATTGAGAGAGGGAGGTATCCTTTCAAAGAGTGGAGATAGAAGAGACCATGTATGAGACTGTCCTACATAGACATTATTCCAGGGGGTTTTGAACCATTCTCCTTTCCACACTCTATTGGAATTCAACCTGACAAAGGGGAGCCAAGACTGAAGAAATCTTGATAAAGCTTTTAGAGACCCATCTAGGTGAGTTCCTCTGAAACCTCTAGCTGTTGAGCAGCCCAGAAAAAGGAATGCTTGGGTGAGGAAGCTGGGAGGGAGTTATAATTTAAGAGGATAGCTATCTTCTCTCCACATAGTTCCCTGTTTAAAACAACCTTAGCCAAACAGGTTGGCTAGTATTGCCCTGCAATACTTTTCCGGTGTTCATAGCTTTACTTATCCCTTGCCTGGACAAAACGAACAAAACAAACAAAACAAAACAATAAAAAACTACCAAAAACAAACAACAAGGTCTCCAACACAAATACTGATAATTCTCTGTGTTTGTGATATGCATCATAGTTGTCAAAACCCTTTTTACCGGGCACCTGGGTGGCTCAGTGGGTTAAAGCCTCTGCTTTCGGCTCGGGTCGTGATCCCAGGGTCCTGGGATCGAGTCCTGGATCTGGCTCTCTGCTCGGCAGGGAGCCTCTTCCCTCTCTCTCTCTCTGCCTGCCTCTCTGTCCACTTGTGATCTGTCTCTCTGTCAAATAAATAAATAAAATCTTTAAACAAAACAAAAAAACTCCCTTTTTACCAGTATTATGCCATTTGATATTTATTTAGCTCTCTCCAGTTGGCAGGTTAGGAATTATTGTCCCCATATTTTCATATGGGAACACAGACTCTGCAAAAATTACTCAGCTAATGAATAAGGGAGATAGGACTATAGTGGGAAACAGAAGACTTTAGTTTTAGACTCTGTATAAGGTGGAGTATGGGAAGGGGAGATAAATGTTGTTTCACAG
>RCUC01115458.1:0-36846 GCA_003697995.1 Taxidea taxus jeffersonii
TGTAAATTTTACTATTAGATGGCGGGGTGTGGGTCAATTCCTATTGAGTTTGAGAGGTATTCTCTGGGCTTCCTGGATTTTGATGCTTGTTCCCCTTGCTATATTAGGGAAATTCTCTACAATAATCCTCTCCAGTATACCTTCTGCTCCTATTTCTCTTTCTTCTTCTTCTGGAATCCCAATTATTCTAATGTTGTTTCGTCTTATGGCATCACTTATCTCTCGAATTCTCCCCTCATGGTCCAGTAGTTGATTGTGTCTCTTTTGGTCTGCTTCATTATTCCCTGCCATTTGGTCTTCTATATCACTAATTCTGTCTTCTGCCTCATTTATCCTAGCATTAAGAGCCTCCATTTTTGATTGCACCTCATTAATAGCTTTTTTTATTTCAACTTGATTAGACTTTATTTCTTTTATTTCTCCAGAAAGGGTTTTTATTTCTCCTGACAGGGTTTCTCTAATATCTTCCATGCCTTTTTCGAGCCCGGCTAGAACCTTGAGAATCGTCATCCTGAATTCCAGATCTGACATATTACCAATGTCTGTATTGATTAGGTCCCTAGCCTTCGGTCCTGTCTCCTGCTCTTTTTTTTGTGGTGAGTTTTTCCGCCTTGTCATTTTGTCTAGATAGGAATCCGCTGTTCTCCTTGTTAAGTGAACTTGGTCTTGGCTGGATTTCTTTGATCTTCTGGGGGAGGGGCCTGTTGTAGTGATTCTCAGGTGTCTTTGCCCGAGGCGGAGTTGCACCGCCCTTACCAGGGGCCGGGCTAAGTAATCCTCTCAGGTTTGCTTTCAGGAGCTTTTGTTCCCTTAACGCGCTTTCTGTAGAGTTCTGGAGGACGGGAATGACAATGGCGGCCTCCCAATCTCTGGTTCAGAGGAGCCGAGGGCTAGGGGCCCCAGTCTTCAGCGCGCCTTCAGGGAAAGGCGTTTAATCCCTCCAGTCTCCCTCGCCCACGTTTGCGCCGGAGAGTGCGCGCGCGCGTCGGCCCGCAGACACTGCGCGCCAGCAGACACCGCCGGCCCGCGAAAAGCGTTTAATCCCTCCAGACTCCCTCGCCCACGTTTGCGCCGGCGAATGCGCGCGCGCGCGCGTCCGCTCGCAGACACCGCGCGCCAGCAGACACCGCAGGCCCGCAGACCCCGCAGGCCCGCCGATACTGCGCGCACCCGCAGACCGCGCGCGCCTGCAGACCGCGCTCAGAGAAAATCGTGCCTAAGCAGTCCCGTCTCACTGGCTTCTGGGAGTGCTCCGAGCTCACCCAGCCTGTGACCAAGCGTCTCTGTCTCTGGCAGAGTCCCACCTGGAGTCTCCGGAGCCCGTAGATCCCTGAGCTCTCCCGGGTCGGAGTCTCCCCGGATCTTGTGGGGACGCCTCGCACAGAGCACCGGCCAGTGCCACAGAGCACCGGTCCGTGTCACAGACCACTAGGAAATCTCGGCTCTGTTTCCGCAGCCGACTTCCCCGCTCTAATACCTGTGAGCTCTGCGACACTCAGACACCCCCGATCCTTCTGTGACCCCGTGGGACCTGCGTCCACGCTGTCCCCACGAGGTCTTCACCCCAGTTTAGCTTCTGGAGCGATGTCCCTCCGTGGAGCCGACTTTTAAAAGTTCTGATTTTGTGCTCCGCCGCTTGCCGGGAGCCGGCCCCTCCCCCTGGGGTCTATCTTCCCGTCGTGTTGGATTCACTTCTCCGCTGGTCCTACCTTTCAGAAAGTGGTCGATTTTCTGTTCCTAGAATTGTTGTTTTTCTTCTCTTCGATCTCCTGTTGGATTTGTAGGTGTTTGGAATGGTTTGATAGGCTATCTAGCTGATCTCCTGCTGGCTGATGTCGTCTCAGCCTCCTACTTCTCCGCCATCTTGACCAAAATGTAAAGGTAAATTTAAATATTGTTTTCTCACTTTGTTTCAAATTTCAATTTATTTGCAGTATTTGTTTATATTATTCAAGTGTCTAGGGATACTTACTGCCTTCTAATTTCATTGATATTCTATGCTTTTCTATTTTTCATTCTTTTTGTTACATTTTTGTTGTTTCAGAGAGAAGAACTGAAGACAAAAGAACATTTACTTCATCATATTTAGTTAGTTAGTAAGTTATATTTTTAAAGGATTTTATTTATCTATTTATTTGAGGGAGAGAGAGAGATCAGGACCTGGGGGAGGGGCAGTGGGACAAGCAGACACCCTACTGAGCACAGAGCCAGATGCAGGGCTTCATCCCAGGACCCAGGATCATGACTTGAGCCAAAGTAAGACACCCAACCAACTGAGCCACCCAGGGTCCCTTACCTCACTATCTTAGTGGAAATTTTCCTTTCTGAATGTAAGAAATAAAATTTGTCATTTGCACAGATTATGATAAAAAATTGTAGTCAATTTTATGAATTTATACTGCTGAAAATAACTCAAAAATGCTTTTTTTCTAATTGTATTAGTTTTTACTTAATTTACTATTAAAACCAAAACCAAATGGAGACCAGCCTTGAAAATTCCCTGAGCACATGCAACCAGTTTTATCTACAAGAAAAGCTTAATTTAGTTTATTTTGCAAGCTTAACTTGACCTGGGTCATTTCTTGCTTATGTCTCTGAAAGCCAATTCCCTATCAGTTAAGAAAATTCTAATATAACCAATCACTGTGAAGAATAAACCATCATGGGGTGCCTGTGTAGCTCAGTCAGTTAAGCCTCTGCCTTTGTGGCAGATCATGATTCCTGAATCAAAGGAGTCACAGGATCAAGCCCCACATTGGACTGCCCACTCACTGGGGACTGTGCTTGTCCCTCTGACCTTCCCCCCTCTTGTGTTCGCACGCACGCTCTCTCTCTCTCAAATAAATAAATAAAATCGTTTAAACAAAGGAATAAATAGTCACTGCTTTCTTACTATATAGGCTATTGTATACCAATATATCCTTGAGTTTCATTCCATGTTTTGGTTGAGTGCTCCTTTCATTTGCACACTGTCTTTTTGGCATGTGCACAATAAACACTAATGACTATTATAGAAATTACTACTAATTGTTGATGGGGTCTGTTATCAAAGGAATGAGACTGAGGCAAAGTGAAAGTTATGCAAAGCTTTATTCTATGCCAAGCATTAGAAGTCAGACTGACCGGCCAGGGCCACCTCCAAAGAGAGCCAACCTCTCAGTCTTATGGGCTAGTTTTTATAGGGCACAACCACAGACCTCTACATATGTGGCTTTGGCTGATTGGATGTCTTTTACCTGTCTGGCCTTATTTTAGGTGTATGTTTTAGGAACGGTTACCCAGAACCGATATCAGTAATTGCTGAGGTGTTTATTAAACAACAAATTGGCTACCTAGGCAACAAAATGACTACCTAGGCAAGATGGAGTCACTCTGGCTAGGCAGGCCCTAGGGGTTTAACAGGTTTTAACGTGGAATCAGCCCCAACAATTGCTATTCATTGGTTTTACTTTGGCTATTTTTAACATCTAACATTTCAAAACACCATTTTTGCAAAAGTTTTTGGCATAAACATGGTACATCTAGAAACAAAAAGTAACATAATGTAATGCAATATCTAGTTTCAGTGAAGCTGAATCTACTCTTTTGTAGATTATTAATTCTATTGTATACTACAAAAATGGTTAAAGAACATTATAAGGAAGTCTTACTTATGGTACAAATTGTATTATTTCATGCAAAAGTCCATCATAAATGTTAAGAAGAAAATGAGATATGAATTAAAAGATTAAAATATATCACAACAAAGTTGCTAAAGATAATAAAACCATGTTGTGTTACTTTAAGAGACTTATACCATTACAATTATTTCGTAAAACTCAGTGGAGCACATGTGTAAGAATGAAATACAATGACGTTTGTATTGTCAAAAACGTAGCATTAACTGGAGCCAGAAAATATGAATGAAATATAATCTCTAAAATATTTAATAGAGAAGATTAACTAGAAAGAATAGCTTTAGAAACATTTATTTAAAAATATTATGTATGAAATTTGAAACCCCATCAACAAAATAATCACTGATGGTTTGATTAATTTATAGAGAAAATATTTAACTTCATTGAAAAGATTGTTGATATGTATTTACCGTGGGTAACACAATTCATTATAAAAAAAAAAAAAAACAGATAATGTGGGCCATCTATGAAGGGAGTAGTAGAGAAGTGTTTGATAGAGGAAAGCTTAACTGTAGCAAGTCATGCCATGTAATTATACATATTGTAGGCAGTATGTTATATAAAAGCAAGATAGCATGTGGAAAAGCATTTTCTGGACAAAGGAGAGTTTTGATATTATAACAAATAGTGCTAAACAATTTTGAAAGAATGTTGTAAAATAATCAGAAAGTATGCCACTGTCTTTAGACAGAACATATTTAAAAATTATGAATACTGGTTCTCAATGAAAACAGCAATAGTTATACTGTGGTACAACTAGTATAAATATTTGAATAGGAATATGAATTTTTAAGTCAAAAGTTAAATACTATCTAAGGCAAAATATTGAAATGAGATGGAAATGGAAATGAATGGTAGAATATAAAATACTGAAGTTAGAATTTATCTTAAGGAAGAAATTTAAGAAAACTCCTATACATATCTTAATTCATTTACTCTGTATGGATATATGCCTATAATATAATATAATATAGTATATTATTACATAATATATATTATTTATTATACTATACCATAGTATAGCATATTATTAAATTTTACTTACACTTTAGGCATTAAATCTAAACAAATTCACTTAAATTAACTTTTTGTATTGTTAGTAAATGAAATAAATTAGTAATACACACAGAGATATTTAAAAAGTAACATATTATGTAGAGAAGTAAAAGGGTTTTAAGCTTGCTAAGTCATGGCTGTGTCCTAAACCAAATTTAAAAAATCTACTCTCTATTTCATGGTTTATAGAGAAGTATTTTCCTCTAAATATTTCATAGTAATTACAAACACAAGGGTAAGTGGGTAACTGGCTATCACAGTTATGGGGTGTGTGACTCTTGATCTCAGGGTTGTGAGTTTGGTCCCTGCATTGGGTGGATAGATTACTGAAAAATAATTTTTTTTAAAAAATTACAAACACAGATTTAGAAAATATTAAATTATACACACGACCCTGGTCAGGTTTAAAATTGTACTAACCCTAACATGGTTTTATTTTATATGGACTGTGTTATAGATAAATCAATTAGTTTTGTCCAAGAGAATATTTAACTAAAACCAAGTTCTGAGATCATTCACCATAATCAGGTGGGATATATTCCCAGGATGCAAAGTGGTTCAGGATTTGCAAATCAATCAACATCATACACCACATCAAAAAGAGAAGGAATAAAAACTCTATGTTCATTTCAATATATGCAGAAAATGCATTTGACAAGATTCAACATGATGAAATTTTCCATTCATGATGAAAAACTCTGAACAAAATGGGGTTAGAGGGAATATACTTTAACACAATAAAAGCCATGTATGAGAAACTTTCCTCAATGGTGAAGATCTAAGAGCTTTCTGTCTAAGGTCAGGAACAAGAGAAGGATGTTAACTCTCAATGACTTTATTCAAAATAGAACTGGAAGTCCTAACCATAGAAATCAGACAAGAAAAAAAAAAAAAGAGGCATCTATATTGGTAAAGGAGGAATTAAACTGTCAGTATTGGCAGATAACATGACTATATATGTAAAAATCCTACAGACCTCACCAAAAAATTACTAGAAGTAATAAACAAATTCAGTAAAGTAGCAGAATACAAAATTAATACCCCCAAATTGGAAGCATTTCTATACACTAATAACAAAGTTGAGGAAAGAGAAGTTTTTTTTTTAAATACCATTTATAATTACACTGAAAAGAATAATATATCTAGGAATAAACTTAAAGAAGTAAAATACCAGTAATCTGAAAAGTATAAAACACTGATGAAAGAAATTGAAGACAATACAAACAAATGGAAAGATATTCCATGCTCATGGACTGGAAAAATTAATATTGTCAAAATGTCCACATTACCCAAAGCAATCTAAAGATTCAGTGCAATCCATATCAAAACACCAACAGCATTTTTCACAGAACTAGAAGAAATAATACTAAATTTGTGGGGAACCACAGAAGGCCCCAGACAACCAAAGCAATCTGGAGAAAGAACAAAGCAGGAGTATCATTTTCTAGATTTGAAGATACACTACAAACCTAAAGCAATGAAAATAGTATGGTGCTGGCACAAAAGTGGACACACAGATCAAGAAAATAGAAAAGAAACCCCAGAAATAAACCCACATTTATATGGTCAATTAATCTATGACAAAGGAAGCAAGACTATACAATGGGAAAAAGAGTCTTTTCAATAAATGGTGCAAGGAAATTTGGATTGCTACCTACAAAAGAAAGAAACTAGACTGCCTTCTAATACCACACACAAAAATAACTTCAAAATGCATTAAGACCTAAACATGAGACCTGACACCAAAAATCTTAGAAAAGAACATAGACAGCAATTTCTCTGACATCAGCCACAGCAACATTTTTCTATGTATGTCTCTTAAGGCAAGGGAAACAATAGCAAAAATAAACTATTAGGAATATGCCAAAATAAAAAGCTTTTTGCACAGCAAAGGAAACCATCAAAGACAACCTACTGAATGGGAGAAGATGTTGCAAATGATATAGCTAATGAGGGGTTAATATCCAATATATATAAAGAATTTATACAACTTAACACAAAAAGAAAAACAAATAATCTGATTAAATATTGGGCAGAAGACCTAAATAGACATTTCTGTAAAGAAGACATACAAAATAGCCAACAAACACATGAAAAGATGCTCAAAATTACTAATCGTCAAGGAAATACAAATCAAAACCACAGTAAGATATGACCTCATACATCTCAGAATGACTAAAATCAAGAAGACAAGAAACAGGTGTTGATGGGAATGTGGAAAAAAAGGAACACTCACACACTCTCGGTAGGAATGCAAACTAGTGCAACCACTGTAGAAAACAGTATAGAGATTCTTCAAAAAATTAAAAATAGAAATGCAATATAAACCAGTAATTCCACTAGTGAAAATGAAAATACTAACTCAAAAAGATACATGCACCCTTGTGCTTATTGAAGCATTATTTACATAGCCAAGACATGGAAGTAACTAAGTATCCATGAGTAGATGAACACTTAAGGAAAATGTCAGACGCGTGTGCACACACACACACACACACACACACACAAATTGGGCATAAAAAAGAATGAGATTGTGCCATTTGAGACAACGTGGATGGACCTAGAAGTATTATGCTAAATGAAATAAAGCCCAGGAATAAATCCCACTTGATCATGGTGAATAATTCTTTCAATGTACTATTGGATTTGATTTGCTAGTATTTTATTGAGAATTTTTGCATTTGTGTTTTCAGAGATAATAGCCTGTAATTCTTCTTTTTAGTAGGATTTTTTTAAAGATTTTATTTATTTATTTGACAGAGAGAGATCACAAGCAGGCAGAGAGGCAGGCAGAGAGAGAGGAGGAAGCAGGCTCCCCAGCGAGCAGAGAGCCCGATGCGGGGCTCGATCCCAGGACCCCGGGATCACGACCTGAGCCGAAGGCAGAGGCTTCAACCCACTGAGCCACCCAGGTGCCCCTTTTTAGTAGGATCTTTGTCTGGCTTTGGGATCAGAGTAATGCTGGCCTCATAGAATGAATTTGGAAGTCTTCTTTCCATTTCTATTTTGTGGAAGAATTTCAGAAGAGTAGGTATTAATTATTCTTTAAACAATCGGGGGGTGCCTGGGTGGCTCAGTGGGTTAAAGCCTCTGCCTTCAGCTCAGGTCATGATCCCAGGATCCTGGGATAGAGCCCCACATCTGGCTCTCTGCTCAGCAAGAGGTCTGCTTCCCCCTTCCTCTCTCTCTGCCTGCCTCTCTGCCTACCTGTGATCTCTGTCTGTCAAATAAATAAATAAAATCTTTAAAAAAAAATTTGGCAGAATTCCCCTGGGAAGACAGCTGGCCCTGGAATCTTATTTGTTGGGAGATTTTTGATACAGATTCGATTTCTTTGCTGATTATAGGTCTGTCAGATTTTCGATTTCTTCCTGTTTTAGTTTTGGTAGTTTAAATGTTTCCAAGAATTTACCCATTTCTTCGAGATTGCCTAATTTGTTGGCCTACAATTGCTCATAATATCCTCTTATAATTGTTTGTATTTCCATGGTGTTGGTTGTTGTCTCTCCTGTTTCATTCATGATTTTATTTATTTGGGTAATTTCTCTTTTCTTTTTGATAAGTCTTGCTTGGGGTATATTAAACTTGTTAATTCTTTCAAAGAACCAGTTTTGTTGATCTGTTCTGTTTTTTTTTTCTATATCATTTATTTCTTCTCAAATCTTCATTATTTCCCTTATCCTGCTGACTTTAGACTTTATTTGTGGTTCTTTTTCCAACTCCTTCAGGTCTAAGGTTGGGTTGCATATTTGAGACTTTACGTGCTTCTTGTGTTAGGCCTGTATTGCTCTGCAATTTCTTCTTTGGACCACCTTTGCTGTGTCCCAAAGGTTTTGGATTGTCATGTTTTTATTTTCATTTGCTTCCATGTATTCTTTTAATTCTTCTTTAATTTCCTCTCATTCATTTTTTAGTAGGATGTTCTTTAACCTCCATATATTTGTGGCCTTCTCAATTATTTTTCTTGTGGTTGACTTCAAGTTTCATAATGTTGTAATCTGAAAATATGCATGGTATGGTCTCAGTCTTTTTGTACCAGTTGAGCCTGATTTGTGATCCAGTGTGTAATCTATCCTGGAGAATGTTCTGTTCCATGTGCACTTGAAAATAATGTTTATTCTGCTGCTTTAGGAAGAAATGCTCTGAATATGTCTGTTAAGTCCATCTGATTCAGTGAGTCATTGGAAAGCCCTTGTTTCCTTATTGATCTTCTGCTTAGATGATCTTTCCATTGTTGCGAGTGGGGTGTTAAAGTCCCTTACTATTAATGTATTATTATCAATGAGTTTAAGTTTCTTATTAATTGACTTATATATTTGGGTGCTCCCATGTTGGGGGCATAATATTTATAATTTTTACATCTTCTAGTTGGAAGGGTCTATCTCTTGATTATGATATAGTGCCCTTCTTCATCTCTTGTTAGTCTTTGGTTTAAAATCTAGTTTGTCTTATATAAGTAAGGCTACTCCATCTTTCTTTTGACATCCATTAGCATGATAAATAGTTCTCCACTCCCTCACTTTAAATCTGGAGGTGTTTTTGTTTCTAAAATGAGTCTCATAAGCAATATATCAATAGGTCTTGTGTTTTTTTTTTAAACCCATCTTGATACCATATGTATTTTGATTGGAGCATTTAGTTCATTTACATTCAGAGTAATTATTGAAAGATATGAATTTAATGCCATTGTGTTACCTGTAAAGTTGCTGTTCCTGTAGATTGTCTCTGTTCCTTACTAGTCTTTGTTACTTTTGGTCTCCTTTCCTTCTTTAAGAGTCTCCTTTAATACTTCTTGCAGGTAAATTTATTTTTGAAGATTTTATTTATTTATTTGACAGAGAGATCACAAGTAGGCAGAGAGACAGGCAGAGAGAGAGGGGAAAGCAGGCTCCCTGCTGAGCAGAGAGCCCGATGTGGGGCTCGATCCCAGGACCCTGAGATCATGACCTGAGCTGAAGGCAGAGGCTTTAACCCACTGGGCCACCCAGGTGTCCAAATAGTAGCAATTTATTTCCATAATTATATTTATACTGCAAGGAGAAGATGGTCAGAAGATATAGGATGACAGGAAGCAAGAGACCTTGGTCAGAGTCTGAAAAGGGGTTATGGAACAAAGAACAGAACTGAGGAACATTAAAGCAAGGGACCAATGACTTAAAGTTTTGACACAGAAAATCTTTGCAGGAGCCAACACTGGAGCCTTATAATGATGTGAACTCAGGTTCTTAATGTAGTTGGAAGGGATAAAAGGTAACTACCGAAGATCTGTGCAGAGATCTAGACTCTGGTGATAAGCAACAAATGATCATGCATCATGAAAAAAGTTTCAGTAAGAGGTGCTAATAAAACAAGGCTAAGTGCCTGGTAAACAAGGATGACTTCCAAAGTATGGATTATGAGTGGTAGGCAACAGTAGGAGTAAAGGCCCTTAGAAGAAAATCCATTTGTTACTTTATGAGGGAAAGTTCACATGTTGTGATGGTTGAGTGTAATAAGACTCCAACCTTCAGATGAGGCCCTTGGCCTTTAAAAACTGAGATAACTAACCATATTAGAGCAATATGATTAAATAATCTTCCTTTTCAGTAGTAAAGTAACTGTGAAAAATGTGGGAATTAAATAGGTGGCAAACATGAAATACATTGAACACATTTATTTTAGAATGCCAGAGAGCTTAACACTTTTATTTATGACCAAAGTTCATAATAATAGAAAAGCTGTACAATTGCATAGTATATGTCAAGTAGTTATTGATTTTTAATGTCTTCAGAAAAATATTTTAGTATTTCAAAATGTGGTAAATGAAGACTGGTCAGAGAAACTAATTTTAGAATGAGAAAACAAAGGAAAAGTGGAATCAAATGACCTGAGAATACTAGAAGATATGCTATTATGTAATTATGTTATGTAATAAAAGTGTCTAATTAAAGGGTTTAAGATCAATATTGCACCAAATGTTTCCAGGTACATGTTCCAACATTTCCAATTAAATATCTCAGTTAAGTTTTGACCTTGAAGCAGCAGTTACATTAAAAATGTATTCATTTTAAGATTATAAAATGGCATATTGATTTTTTAACAAAATCTACAAAATTAATCCCACCTAATTGCAATTGATGACATCAAATTGGCCATTCTAATACCACCTGCAATCCTGAGGGTTGCTTTAGCACATCATAGTTTTAATGTTATATTATATCAATCCACTTAAATATTTTCATAAATGGATTCCATATTAAATTTACACTATCAAAATATTAAAGTTGTGCTTCATTCTTAAGATTTTTTCTCATTTTATTCTATCATTTTTAATTTAATTTTTGAAATATTTTTATTATTTCTTTTTTTTTAGATTTTATTTATTTATTTGTTAGAGAGAGGGAGAGAGTGAGCACAGGCAGACAGAGAGGCGGACAGAGGCAGAGGGAGAAGCAGGCTCCCTGCCAAGCAAGGAGCCCGATGTGGGACTCGATCCCAGGACGCTGGGATCATGACCTGAGCCAAAGGCAGCTGCTTAACCAAATGAGCCACCCAGGCATCCCATATTTTTATTATTTCTAATTGAAGTATAGTTGACATACATGTTTCATTAATTTCAGATATACTACATAGTGATTTGGCAACTCTATATGTTATGCTATACTCACCACAAATGTATTTACCATCTGTCACATACAATGTTATTATGACACTATTGACTATATTCCTTATGCTTTATCTTTTGTCCCTCTGATTATCTATTCCATAATTGGAAGCCTGTACCTCTGAAGCCAGTTTTGAATATGTAATTATAAATTACCAAAGACTTCTTGTTGAAACATCTGATGGTTGTTACATATCATATTTGTTATCATCCTTCTGTGCTTCTGTTTATAATGCTAAAAAGTTTAATTATATTTTTGCATAAGACAAATTGATAAACCATATAAAATCATTTGTCACATGCAAATTTTCTAAATTACCAATTACAATTGAAAACATCACAAAATAATGTATTGATTTATTCAGCAAATGTCTAAGAACTTAAGTATATATTTTGCATTCACTATTCTGTGTCTTTAAGATACCAAAACTATGGATAATGTGGGTCAAGATGGTGGAGAAGTAGCAAGCTGGGACTACATCAGGTAGCTGGAGATCAGCTAGATATCTTATCAAACCATTGCGAACACCTACAAATCCAACAGGAGATCGAAGAGAAGAAGAGCAACAATTCTAGAAACAGAAAATCGGCCACTTTCTGAAAGGTAAGGCAGGCAGATAACTGAATCCAAAGCAATTCGAAGATAGACCGCGGGGGAGAGGGGCCGGCTCCCGGCAAGCAGAGGAGCAATGGAGCACAAAATCAGGACTTTTAAAAGTATGCTCCAAGGAGGGACATTGCTCCAGAGGTTAAACCAGGGTGAAGCACATGGGGGGACAGCATGGCCGCAGGTCCCGCGGGGTCACAGAAGGATTGGGGGTGTCTGAATGTCACAGAGCTCCCAGCAATTAGAGCGGGGAAGCTGCCTACAGAGACAGAGCTGAGGAGTGAGCTCTCAACTCGGGGTTACCTTGAACCAGTCACAGGCTGCTTAAGCTTGGAGCATGGCCAGAGGCCAGGGAGAAGAGTGATTGAGCACTTTTCCCCAAGCGTGGCCAGAGGCCAGGGAGACTGGAGTGATTGAATGCTTTTCTCTGAGGTGCACTGAGGAGCGGGGCCCCAAGCTCTCAGCTCCTCTGAGCTGGAGATTGGGAGGCCGCCATTGCCATTCCCATCCTCCGGAACTCTGCGGAAAGCATTCAGGGAACCAAAGCTCCCGAAAGCAAATTACTTAGCCTGGCGCCTGGTAAGGGCAGGGCAATTCCACCTTGGACAAAGACACTTGAGAATCATTACAACAGGCCCCTCCCCCAGAAGATCAAGAAATCCAGCCAAGACCAAGTTCACTCACCAAGGAGAACAGCAGAATTCCAGAGGAGAAAGGAAAGCATGGAATTCAAGGCTTTCTCCCCAAGATTCTTTAGTCTTGCAGTTAATTTTTTCCTTTTTTTTTTTTCTTCTGCTAAATTTTTTTTAACTTTTACCCTTTCCTCTTTTAACGTTTTTTCAACTAGTTTATCTTAACAATACCTTTCCAAAAAAATAAATAACAATAATCTTTTTTGAACCTTCATTATTATAGTCATATTTTATCCTTCATTGTACCTAACTTTATTTTTTGTATACACATAGGGTTTGTTCTTCTAAAAAAATTGGGGTACAACTTCTCCTAATAGATCAAAATATACCCCAAATCTAGCTCTGGGCTTGTTCTAGTCTCCAGACTGAGCGAATTTTCTCCACTTTCTTTTTCTTTATTCTCCCAACCAACTTACTTTATCAACCTCTTTTTTAGAAATCTAAAAAGAAAAAAAAAAATTTTCTCATCTTTATAGGCACACTCCATCCCTTCACTGTGTCTACCCTTATATGTGTTTTTCATTCTTTAAAATTTTGGGAGGTAGTTTCTTCTAAAACGCCAAAATACTCCCAAAATTAAGTGGGTGACCCTGTTCTAGTCACCAGTTTAATATATATATATATATATATATATATATATATATATATATATTTTAATATTTTTTCTTTATTTGTTTTGGTTTTTTTTTTTTCCCCCTCTGAACTTCTTTTTGTTCCCTTTCTCCCTCCCATGATTTGGGGTCTCTCCTAATTTGGATAAAGCACATTTTCCTGGGGCCACCCCCTTTAGTAGTTTATTTGCTCCTTCATATAGTCTTATCTGGACAAAATGACAAGGTGGAAAAACTCACCACAACAAAAAGAACAAGAGGCAGTACCAAAGGCTGGGGACCTAATGAATACAGACATTGGTAATATGTCAGATCTAGAGTTCAGAATGATGATTCTCAAGGTTCTAGCCGGGCTTGAAAAAGGTATGGAAGATATTAAAGAAACCCTCTCCAGAGAGATAAAAGCCCTTTCTGGAGAAATAAAATAACTAAAATCCAACCAAGTTGAAATAAAAAAGCTATTAATGAGGTGCAATAAAAAATGGAGGCTCTTACTGCTAGGATAAATGAGGCAGAAGAAAGAATTACTGATATAGAAGATCAAATGACAGAGAATAAAGAAGCTGAGCAAAAGAGAGACAAAAAACTACTGGACCACGAGGAGAGAATTCAAGAGATAAATGACACCATAAGACGAAAGAACATTAGAATAATTGCGATTCCAGAAGAAGAAGAAAGAGGGGAGCAGAAGGTATATTAGGAGAGAATTATTGTAGAGAATTTCCCCCATATGGCAAAGGGAACAAGCATCAAAATTCAGGAGATGCAGAGATTCCCACCCAAAATCAATAAGAATAGGCCCACACCCCATCATCTAATAATAAAATTTACAAGTCTTAACGACAAAGAGAAAATCCTAAAAGCAGCCCGGGAAAAGAAGTCTGAAACTTACAAAGGTAAAAATATCAGATTGGCAGCGGACTTATCCACAGAGACCTGGCAGGCCAGAAAGAACTGGCAATGATATAGTCAGAGCACTAAATGAGAAAAACATGCAGCCAAGAATACTATATCCAGCAAGGCTATCATTGAAAATAGAAGGAGAGATAAAAAGCTTCCAGGACAAGCAAAAACTGAAAGAATTTGCAAACACCAAACCAGCTCTACAGGAAATATTGAAAGGGGTCGTCTAAGCAAAGAGAGACCCTAAAAGTAGTAGATCAGAAAGGAACAGAGACAATACACAGTAACGGTCATCTTACAGACAATACAATGGCACTAAATTCATATCTCTCAATAGTTACTCTGAATGCAAATGGACTAAATGCCCCAATCAAAAGACACAGGGTATCAGAATGGATTAAAAAAAAATCAATATGCTGCCTACAAGAAATTCATTTTAGACCTGAAGACACCCCCAGATTTAAAGTGAGGGGATGGAAAAAAATTTACCATGCTAATGGACATCAAAAGAAAGCTGGGGTGGCAATCCTTATATCAGATCAATTAGATTTTAAGACAAAGACTATAATAAGAGATGAGGAAGGACACTATATCATACTCAAAGGGTCTGTCCAACAAGAAGATCTAACAATTTTAAATATCTATGCCCCTAACGTGGGAGCAGCCAACTATATAAACCAATTAATAACAAAATCAAAGAAAGACATCAACAATAATACAATAATAGTAGGGGACTTTAACACTCCCCTCACAGAAATGGACAGATCATCCAAGCAAAAGATCAACAAGGAAATAAAGGTCTTAAATGACACACTGGACGAGATGGACATCACAGATATATTCAGAACATCCCATCCCAAAGCAACAGAATACACATTCTTCTCTAGTGCCCATGGAACATTCTCCAGAATAGATCACATTCTGGGTCATAAATCAGGTCTCAACTGGTACCAAAAGATTGGGATCATCCCCTGCATATTTTCAGACCACAATGTTCTGAAGCTAGAACTCAATCACAAGAGGAAATTTGGAAAGAACCTAAATACATGGAGACTAAACAGCATCATTCTAAGGAATGAATAGGTCAACCAAGGAATTAAAGAAGAATTGAAAAAATCTATAAAGAGCTCAACAAACTCAACACCCAAAGAACAAATAATCCAATCAAGAAATGGGCAGAGGACATGAACAGACATTTCTGCAAAGAAGACATTCAGATGGCCAACAGACACATGAAAAAATGCTCCACATCACTCAGCATCAGGGAAATACAAATCAAAACCACAATGAGATACCACCTCACACCAGTCAGAATGGCTAAAATGAACAAGTCAGGAAATGACAGATGCTGATGAGGATGCAGAGAAAGGGGAACCCTCCTACACTGTTGGTGGAAATGCAAGCTGGTGCAACGACTCTGGAAAACAGCATGGAGATTCCTCAAAAAGTTGAAAATAGAGCTACCCTATGACCCAGCAATTGCCTACTGGGTATTTACCCTAAAGATACAAACGTAGGGATTCTAAGGATCATGTGCACCCAAATGTTTATAGCAGCAATGTCCACAGTAGCCAAACTATGGAAAGAACCTAGATGTCCATCAAGAGATGAAATGAATAAAGATGTGGTATACACACACACACACACACACACACACACACACACACACACAATGGAATACTATGCAGCCATCAAAAGAAATGAAATCTTGCCATTTGCGACGACGTGGATGGAACTAGAGGGTATTATGCTTAATGAAATAAGTCAATCAGAGAAAGACAACTATCATGTGATCTCCCTGATATGAGGAAGTGGAGATGCAGGGTAGGGCTTCTGGGGGTAGGAAAAGAATAAATGAAAGAAGATGGGATCGGGAGGGAGATAAACCATAAAAGACTCTTAATCTCACAAAAGAAACTGAAGTTTGCTGGGGGGGGGGTTGGGAGAGGGTGTTGGGGTTATGGACATTGAGGAGCATATGTGCTATGGTGAATGCTGTGAAATGTGTAAACCTGGGGATTCACGGACCTGTACCCCTGGGGAAAAAAACATAAATTAAAAAAAAAAAAAAAAACCAAAACTATGCAGACTGGACTCTAAATTCCAGGCATTTGTTTGTTTGTTTGCTCATTAAAATATAATTGATATATAACTTTGTGTTAGTTTAATATGGACAAAATATTGATTTGATACTTTTATATTTGCAATATGATTATCACCTTAACATTAGCTAACACCTTTATCATATCACATAATTATAATTTCTTTTTTGGGATAGGAACAATTAAATCTAGTCTCTTGGCAACTTTGAAGTTTATAATACAGTACTATTGACAACCACTATGCTGTGCACTAGTTCTCCAGGATTTATTTATCTAACAGTTTCAAGTTTGTATCCTAAACAACATAACCCCAATTTCCCCAGCCCACTGCTTCTCCTTTTTTACAAGGTTAGCTTTTAAAATTCTACATATAAGTCAGGTCATACAGTATTTGTCTTTTTCTATCTGACATGTCTCAACATAATGCCCTTAGTGTCCATCCATGTTGCCATAAATGGCAAGGTTTCCTTCTTTCTCATGGCTGAAAAATTCCAGTGCATGTGTGTGTCTACATCACATATTCTTTAGCCATTCATTCACTGACATTTAGTCTTGAATATATATACTTGGAGGAGGAATTGCTAGATCATATGATAGTTGTATTTTTAATTTTTTTGAGGATTCTCTATACTGCTTTCAGTGGTAGTTGAAACAATTTACATGCCCACCAACAGTGTACATGCATTTCCTTATCTCCACATCATCAACACTTGTTAACTCATCTTCTTCATGTAGCCATTCTAACAGGTTTGACATAGTATCCCATTGTTTTGACTTGCATTTTCCTAAAGATCAGTGATTTTGAGCTTCTTTTCATGTACCTATTGGCCACTTGGGTATTTTCTTTGGAAAATAAAATATTTAATTACTTTGTCCATTTTTCAAAAACAGTCTGTTTGTTATTGAGTTATATGGGTTATTTAAATTTTTAAAGGTTTTATTTAAATTCCACTTAATTCACGTACAGTGTAACATTGGTTTCAGGGGTACAATATGGTGATTCACCACATCCACATAAAATCCTGTGCTCATCACAACAAATAAACTCCTTAATCCTCATCACCTATTTAACGAATCCCCCACCCACCTCCCCCATGGTCACCATCAGTTTGTTCTCTACACTTAAGAATCTGTTTCTTGGTTTGCCTCTCTATTTCCCTTTGCTTGTTTTGTTGCTTAAATTCCACAGATAAATGAAATCTTATGATACTTGTCTTTCTCTTACTGACTTATTTCACCTAGCATAATACGCTCTAGCTCCATCCATGTCATTGCAAATGGCAAGATTTCATTCTTTTCGATGGCTGAGTAATATTCCACTGTGTGTATGTGTGTCTCCCACATCTTCTTTATCTATTCATTAGTGGACACTTGGGCTGTTTCCATAATTTGGCTATTGTAGATAATGCTGCTATAAACATCAGGGTACATTTATCCCTTTGAATTAGTATTTTTGTATTCTTTGTAGTTTTGATTTATATTTCCTGATGATCAGCAAGAATGTGTCTGCTGGCCATTTGTATGTATTTTTTGGAAATGTCTATTCCTGTCTTCTGCCTATTTTTAAATTGGATTATTTGTTTTTGGGTGTTGAATTTGATAAATTCTTTACATATTTTGAATACTAACCCTTTGTCAGATATGTCATTTGCAAATATCTTCTCCTATTATACAGGTTGCCCTTCAGTTCTGTTGATTGTTTCCTTCACTGTGCAGAACTTTTTATTTTGATGGATCCTTAATAGTTTTTTGGTTTTTGATTTTTTTGTTTTGTTTTTTTGTTGTTGTTGTTGTTTTTGCTTTTATTTCCCTTGTCTCAAGAGAAATATTTAGAACAGAGTTGCTATGGTCAATGTCAAAGAGTTTACTGCCTGTGTTCTCCTCTAGCATTTTGATGGTTTCAAGTCTCACATTTAGGTCTTCAATACATTTCAAATCCATTTCCATGTATGGTGTGAAAAGTGGTTCAGTTTCATTCTTTTACATGTTCTTGCCCAGTTTTTCCAACATCATTTCTTGAAGAGACTGTCTTTTTCCATTGGATATTCTTTCTTGCTTTGTTGAAGATTAATTGATAATGCAGTTGTAGGTGCATTTCTGTGTTTTCTATTCTGTCTCATTCATCTTCATATCTATTTTTGTTCCAGTGCCAAACTGTTTTGATCACAACAGCTTTGTAATATCACTTGACTCTGGAATTGTGATGATTCCAGCTTTACTATTGTTTTTCAAGATTCCTTTGGCTATTAAGGAGCCTTTTGTGATTCCACACAAATTTTAGAGTTTAAAAGTTTTTAGAGTTGTTTTTTCCAGTTCTGTGAAAAATGCTAGTGATAATTTGACAGAGATTGCATTAAATATATAGATTGCATTGGGTAGGGGCGCCTGAGTGGCTCAGTGGTTAAGCCTCTGCCTTCGGCTCAGGTCATGGTCTCAGGGTCCTGGGATTGAGCCCCGCATCGGGCTCTCTGCTCAGCGAGGAGCCTGCTTCTCCGTCTCTCTCTCTGCCTGCCTCTCTGCCTACTTGTGATCTCTGTCTGTCAAGCAAATAAATAAAAAATCTTAAAAAAAAAAAAAACCTTATAAATTGCATTGGGTAGTATAGACATTTTGACAATATTTGTTCTTCCAATTCATGAGCATGGAATGTCCTTCCATTTCTTTTGTATCATCTTCAATGTCTTCTATCAGTGTTTTATAGTTTTCAGAGTATAGGTCTTTCACATTTTTGGTTAGGTTTATTTCTTGGTATCTTATTATTTTAGCTATAATTGTAGATGGTACTGTTTTGTTAATTTCCATTTCTGCTTCTTCATTACTGGTCTATAGAAATGCAACAGATTTTGTACACATATTGTATCTTGTGACTTCAGTGAATTTGCTTATCGGTTCTAGCAGATGTTTGATTGAGTCATTAGGTTTCCTACATATAGTATCATGCTATCTAAAAACAATGACAGTTTTACTTTTTCCTTAACTAATTTGGGTGGCTTTTCTTCTTGTTGTCTGATTGTTGTGACTACACAAAATACTTTACAACTTGTTTGTGTCTTCTTCAATTTTTTTTATCAAAGTTTTAGTTTTCATTGCATACAGCTTTCACTTCCTTGGTTAAATTTATTCCTAAGCATTTTTTTTTTAATTTTTGGTGATACTGTGAGAAAAAAATAAAGAAATCTATTCCAAGAATTTACTTCAGAATGGGAAGATATGAAAAAGATACATTCTTGTTATGTTATTTATCTTATTAATGAAGGATGAAATACATGTGGATAATTTCTAATAAAGAAGTTAAAATATATGATTGAAAAACTAAAAAATGGAATAAAAACTAAATGTGGAATGTTATCATGCTATGCCTTTACTTAGAACTTTCAGTTGTCTAGAGAAAGAAATCCCTGATGATCTTTACCTGCTTACACATGACACTTCCCTGTTTTATATTCTGGCCACACTCTTCTATTTTTAGGTATTTTCTGCAGGCATGCCATACAGTTTCAAATCCTTGCATATACTGGTACTTCATCACAGAAAATACTTCTTCATTCTCTATTAACTAGTTAGCTCTCACATACATTTTATTTTGTCATTTTTTTAAATTGTACTTTCACATACATTTTAAATCTCAACTCAGAGTCACTTTCACAGGAAGATTTTCTGTACAGCTCTTTCTTATATACATGTAGACTAGCATGTAACATAATTTTTTAGAGTTTATTGTCATATTCCTTTATAGCATTTATAGATAGTATCTGTATATTTGTGTTTAACTATTACTTCTCTGTTCAAATGGACTGTTTTATTCATGAAGAAAAGGGTGGATCATTTTTGTTTCTGTTTCTCCCTGTGTCCGCAGTGCCTATCACAATGCCTGGATCCAAAATATATTTGTTGAATGGAGTAATCATATAGAATATTTTCCCTCAGGTAAAAGGAAGACACCCTCATAAGCTGATTTGAAGTGTGCCAATATTTAAACATTTTTTCAAATATCACCTTTTCCACGTATTCTTTCCTTTAGTATAGAGAAAACTGAATCAGATTTAAAATAATGCAAGTGCCCATCAGTGAAGGGTTAGTTAAGTAAATGAAATAATATTTGCCTGTTTACAAAAAAAAAAAAAAAGATGAAACATTTCTACTTCCAGTGTGAGAAAGTAACTGGTAGTGTGCTTGCTTTCTTGGGGTAAAGAAATGGAATGCTGTACTAAATATATGAGGCAAATATTGTTATACATTGGACAACATTGTACAACTGTGATCACTCAGGCAAAAACTAACAAGAAGATCTCTTTCCTCATCCTTACTTTCTACTGAGAAAAATTTATGTACCATGTGCAATGAAAGAAATCACAAGCTGAGCATGGTTGCTAAGGAAATATATTAGACTTCAGAGGGGAAGTAGTGGCTAAATTCATGGGACAAATACTAGAGAAGAAGGAGGTAAACATAAGACCTACAGAAATCTTCATAGAACTATCCTTCACATTTTTGCTGAATACCAAGCTATATAATCCTTTGGCAAAATTCAAAGAAGATGGAAAATAAAAATTACTTGGGAGATGTAAATTAATACTTTCAAGAGATTATACTGGTCAGGGAGACAGCTGAATTTTGAGAAGCCAGGAAGGGATTTTATATAATACCATAGGCATTTGGTAAAGACACACACAAAAATAGCACACTTCAATAGTAGGCTTAAACTGCCCAGAGAAGCTACTCTAGACCTACACTAACACTGTTTTTAAAACAAGTCTAAAGATTTGAGATAGGAAGAGAAAACACCAGCAAACTTGAAGAGATGTCATTTTATTATTATTTTTTTAAATTTTTCTATATTCATTTGAGGAGAGAGAGAGCACAAGTGAGAGCATGAGCAGGGGTGAGGGAGAAACAGACTCTCCACTCAGCATGGAGCCCAACAGGGGGCTCAATCCCAAGACCCCAGGATCATGACATTAGCTGAAGGCAGACACTTAACCAACTGAGCCACACAGGCACCCCAAAGATATGTCATTTTAATTATCATATCTGAGGAACAGATTAAAAAAAAAAGAATAAAGAAAAATGAACAGATCCTTAGAAACCTGTAGGACACAATCAAACGTACCAACATACACATAATAGGAGACCTAGAAGGAGAAGAAAGAAAGAAAAGGAGGAAAAAGAAAATTGCAAAAAATAATGGCTGAAAAATTCTCAGATTTGATGAAAAGTATTAAACTACACATCCAAAAACCTCAACAGACTGCAATTAGCAACAATTTCAAAGAGATATTATATTTAGACACATAGACACCTGAGGGTCAAACTGTTAAAAAAAAAATACAAGAGAGAATCTGGAAACCAAGAGAGAAGTGATCCATCACATACAAGAGATCCTCAGTAACATTAACAGCTGATTTCTCATCAGAAATCATAAAGCAAAAAGGTAGTGTGATGATATATTCAAAGAGCTGAAAGAAAAAAAAAAACACTGTTGACCACAAATTCCATATCCAGGAAACTTATTCTCTCCCAAATTAAGGAGAAATTAAACTTTCCTAGATGCACAATAATGGAGAGATTTGTTGCTATAGACCCACCCTGTCAGAAATAAGTAAAGGAAGTCTATTAGGCTGAAATGAAATGAGGCTAGATAGTATTTTGAATCTATATGAATAAATTTAAAGGATGATAAAGGTGACTAATACATAAATATAAGAGTATAATATATTTTTTGTTAATAATGGATTTTCTCTATCTGACCTAAAACACAAACACATAAAATAATAATTATAAATCTCTCTGTACTTTTTGCTCAATTTTTCTGTAAACTTAAAACTTTTAAAAGTCTACTTTAAAAAATTAAGATAAAAAATAAAGATAAACAACAAACAACTGCATAAATCAATAATTACACATAGGTATAACTGAACCTAAATATATAAAATGCACTACTATATTATATATATGTATGTATATGTACACATATATATACACACACACATATACATACACAACATTATTCATAATAACTGAAAAGTAGAAACAAGTCAACTGGTTTGAACTGGTGAACTGGTGAACAAACTTCACCAGTTGAACTTAACTGGTGAACAAAAAAATATAATTTGGTATATCCATACAATGGAATAGTATTCAGCCATTAAAAAGATATATTGATATATGTTGTAATATGGAAGACCCTTGAAAAAATATGAAAGAAGTCAGAAACAAATGCCACACATTGTATGATTCCATTTATGTGAAATGTCTAGAATAAGAAAATGTATGAAGACCGAAAGATTAGTGGAATGACTACTAGTAAGTATGAGATTAGTTCTGGGGGGTGATGAAAATGTTCGATATTGGTGATGGTTGTATAACTTTAGAATATATATATATAATATTTAATATTTATTAAAAAATAAATATTTTTTAAAAATTTAAATATATGTATATATAAATGCATTATATATGTATATATAATTTTTTAAATATTTATTTTTATTAATATTTATGTATATATAATTTTTAAAAATATTTATTTATTTATTTGAGAGAGCAGGAGAGCATGACCGGAATGAGGGGCAGAGGGAGAAGCAGGCTCTTCCCTAAGCAGGAAGCCCAATGCAGACCTGGATCCTGGGACTCCAGGATCATGACCTGAGCCAAAGGCAGCACTCAACCAACTCAGTCATGCAGACACTCCAACTTTAGGATACATTAAAATGCATTGAATGCTACACTTTGAAGGTGTATATTTTATGGTATGTTGGTTACATCTCAATTAAAAAATAAATTGGAAAATAAAGCCTAGAAAAAATCAAAATAATACACAAATAAATGTTACCTAAATAAAATTATATATTCTAAAAGAAAATATAATTTAGGCAATCAATACATAATAAGACAATATTAAGTCTTAAAACAAATCTTGCTAAATATGCCAAGACACATGTATCAAGGTGCTATACCCAATGAAGAACAAAATCAGTCAATATAAACAAAACCCAAAATTATCCATATGAAAAATAGTAGCAAACAGAATCTAGAAATACAGAACAGGTTAATACATCATTAGCAAATGAACTTTATCCCAGGACTGCAAGTTTTGTTTAACATTTGAAACTTTATTAGTGGAATTCATTTCATTGGTGAAATACTAAATACTATCACCCTAACTTCATAAAAAAGTTTATGGATACCTACTCAAAATAATACTAACTTCTTCCATTAGAAGAAGTAAGAATAAATTTAGACATTAGTCTAATAATAGTCTAATAAGAGAAATAGTCTAATAAGAGAAAGTTCTTTTTGGGTTACTGAAAGAGTAACAATTTTTAATTCTCCGAGTTTGACATTTGCCCATTGGATTGAATGGTGGGCAGATTAGGTAGGTTATAGTGCAATATGCTATGTGCATTTCTTTTCTTTCTCTCCCCTAGCCTGATATGGCTCCACATCGTCTTTCTTTAGGAAGGGTCAATTCTCACATAGATTCTAATTCCTTCCTCAAAAAGTATCCTAATAGGCTCTGACTCACCACATTGCCATCTTCATTTGCCCAAACATATTTGCTTTCCCAAAGTGATATTTCCCTGACAATCCAATTTATAGACATTAACTTATGGCTCATTAGAATTTTTCCAAGATGCAGTTCTATTCATATTACTGAGTTTTGTACTTACATATTTTAAATATCTCAATATTCTCACTATTGCTTATCCACTATATTAGAAGACAATCCTAGCTATATAATTAATTATACCACACTTAAATGTGTAAAAATATGTCCATGTTCGCAATCCAAGAACTTCTATGTTCATGTGACCTGTTTTGAAATTCTATGTACCTTTGTTCCTATATCCATTTAACATTGTTTTCTCCCTTGTTTGGCTATATGAAGTCTCGCATGTTCTCAAAAGTCTGGTCAATAAATTATTATTTATATTGTTGTGATATATATTTATACATACATAAGTATACTTATATTTATATTGCTGTGAGGTTACTTTTTTCCTTCAGAGTACTTTTAATTTTGTATTAAATGGAAATGTATCACATAATTATGCATAGTCTTTTTCTTTCTGTACCTAAATGTGGTAATTATTATCACCCTCTTGTAGTACTTTTTTATTAATATGTGTTTCATTTTATTCATTTATATCACCTTAGGGATCACAAAAAGCAACGATTTCTATTAGCACACAGCCAATATTTCCGAAGACACACACAGAAACCAACTGAAATGAAACTGGAAAAACTCTCATTTCAATTCCATGACTAAGAGTTTTATTTGGCATCTAGATGGTATACAAAACTTTCTTCGTCACAAAGTTTGCAGTATTTGGAGTTATTCCAGAAATCCTTGTTAATCATGGGCAGTAGATATTTAGTTATTAAATATGTGAAATATTCAGTTCTTTTGAACTAGATAATTCTTTTTCATCAGAGCTCCTCTTCATCATGTAGCCTACACACCCTGATATCCAGTTGCAAATATTTTTGAAACAGCATCTTTTAAAAAATGATCCTTTTCAAAAAAGTTAAATCTTAAATTGAAAGTATAGGTCAAAGAAATGCATATAAAAAGCAGTATTTTGGAAAGGGTAATAGTGGTTAAAGGGAATAAATGACATTTCAATCAGTTTAAAATTATGGCCAATTTGGCTTTTCTGCTAGTTCAAATGTGATGGATTTTTTAAAACATAAATCAAAATTACTCAGCATTAGCCATAGTGATTGGCTGTTTGACTATCAATGCCATATGTTGTTGAAATGCTAAAATTAAACTTGGAACTCAGAATGGGTGGTCTACCATCAGTATTTTTAGCAACCCTTTGAGATATGCTGCAAATAATTAAACACTCATATCAAACAGTGTTAATAAGAATTGAGTAAAGGACACTTGGTTGTCTTAACTAGAGCTGAATTCTTTTATTTTTGGCACCAGGTAAAGCTGTTAGAGATGGATCAAACAGTGTAAGAGGCAAAGGAAGACATCAACTCCCACATGGTACTTGGTAATAAACTTTGGTTCACATGGTGTGTTTTTCTTCTTGTGTACATAGTTGAACATGGCATGATTTTTAGATGATCATTTTATCCAATAAGTAAACAATTATCCAGTGAACACCTAAAAAGATAATCTTCCCCAGGATGAGAGGTACAATATAATTGGGCAGTAGGGTGCAAACAGGACACTGCCAAAAATTTATTCTTTAGCTTATATACTAAAAATACCATATCAATGTGTTTCTCATATTAAACAGGGATAGCATTGAAATTTCTTCTTATAATTTTCTTTATAATAATTAAAAAATATATTTTTATAGCCTTTGATTCATATTGTGCCTCACTACATTGATTATCAAACCCTCAATTTAAGGTCCAAGTACTAGGGCATCTTATCTACAACTTGGTAGATTCAGAAAATTGTCTCTGTGTGTGTGTGTGTGTGTGTGTATAGGCACACAGATTGAAACTGAGAAAAAAAGAATAAGGAAAGATAAAAGCAAATATGGCAACATATCAACTTTGGGAAAATCTGGCTGAAGGTTATATAGAATTCTTTGTGCTATTCTAGTAACTTTTCTTTAAGTATAAAATTACATCAAAATAAGAACTTAAAAGGAGAAAACAAAGGCCTCACTTTCTAAACTTCTGAGATTCTATTGAACTGTCATGCAAGAAGATAAAAACAGATATATACATTTTATGAAATTTTAAAAATATGACAAATCCAAGTTCAATAAAAGAAGAATTTGTAAACACTTTTAAGCAATAGATTTCTCACTAGAGTCTACTCTACAGGGCACAATGGAAATAAATATGAATACCAGAATCTTCCCCTCTGTATATAGTATTTACTAATATTTACTACTGGGGAACAAAATATATTCCTTTTCCTTATTACCTCTTTGTAATACCAATTTTGTATCCTAATTAGATTAATATAATAGTAGGTATGGGAAATATATGTTACAAGAAAGCCAGCATCGATTTACATTCCTAGCATATTATTGCCAATATATCCAGGTATAATTTATAGGTAAGTAACCAGACACTGTGACCTATAGACTCTCTTGTTTGATAATATTTCAGCTGGATTGATCTTTTTTCAATCAACATCCTAGAAATGCAGAACATTTTTAAATCATTCTTTGAAATAATACATAAACTTGTCATGTAGTAGCATAGTAGTGATTCTACTGATAAGAGAAAATCTAATAGATTAGAAATGGATCCTCTGAGTCCTTGTATCTTTATAATCATTTCAATAAAACCATGCAATTGACTATCCCATTATAAAACAAAAGCTTGTAAGCCATTCGTTATTTTGTTCATTCATTCAACAAACACTTATTGTGTGCCTCCAGTGTGCCAGAGATCCTTCTAGGCACTAGGTATTTGGTAATGAACAAAAGAGAAAAAGTAAAATAAAATCCCTGACTTTTAGGGATCCCTGGATGGCTCAGTGGGTTAAGCCTCTGCCTTCAGCTCGGGTCATGATCCCAGAGTCCTGGGATAGAGTTCCACATTGGGCTCCTTGCTCAGCGGGGAGTCTGCTTCTCTCTCTGCCTCTGCCTGCCTCTCTGCCTACTTGTGCATGCTTTCTCTCTCTCTGACAAATAGATAAATAAAATTAAAAAAAAAAAATCCCTGCCTTTTAGCGAGCTCCATTTGACAGGGGGAAAACAAGAATAAACAATTAAATACAATATACTATATATAATACTGTATACTATATATATACTATACAATATATACTATATATACAATATACTACTGTACATATATATTACATATATATATATACAGTATACTATATATAAGGTGATTAATGTGACACATTAAAAAAATAAAGCAGCTCAAGGGGAAAGAAGGCCTAATACAAATGAAGGCTGTTATTTTAAATTGAGTGGTTAGGGAAGTCCTTATTGATGAAGTGACATTGCATTATCAGTGAAGGACTATTCCATGTAGATATTTGGAAAGAGTTTTTCAATGCAAAGGCCTTAACACACATAGGATATTCTGGTTCCATCAGGCAACAAAGGAGGAAGTATAGGGAGGGGAAAGAGAAAAGAAGATTGTTGAGGTCCCAAAAACAGATAGGGGCTAGATCATGTAGTGATTTCAAGAACTTTGGTTTTAACTCAGAATGAAATGAGAAACCGTTGGAAAGTTTTGAAGAAGTGATCTTATTCTGCCTGCTAAGGTCTTGGTGGGCAAGAGGATAGAGAAGAGACCATCTATAACCTGTGGCTGTAATGCAGGAGCCAGTCAGTAGCAGACTGGATTAGCCAAATGCCTACCAGCTGTTGCAGAAAATAGTCTCAATTTCTCCATCTAGAAAACTAGCACTCTAGATTTGGTATCTCTAAAATTGCTTTAAGCTTTAATATCCCATTTGCCTTTGAGTGGCCTAATGTGGAAGTCACAGTCACGTAGAGTAGAAAGTGTTTAATAAGACAAGCAAAGTATTATCATGTATATCAAGATGCCTATGCCTCCTTCTTATAACATGTGCATTTGTATTTGTAGAGCAGTGGTGGAATTGATGGCGTATCTGTTAGTCTCAACAGAAGACAGATCACACACACAAATTAGG
The DNA here is from genome assembly GCA_003697995.1 of Taxidea taxus jeffersonii. Lineage (NCBI taxonomy): Eukaryota > Metazoa > Chordata > Mammalia > Carnivora > Mustelidae > Taxidea > Taxidea taxus. The sequence continues at coordinate 27,888 of RCUC01115458.1, forward strand.
ATTGTTTGAGGAGGATTTATAAATAAAGAGAATAATTACTGAGGTGTGGACAGGGTATAGAAGACCCATAATAGAGAGTGCAGGAATCTCGGCCAGCAGCCATGGAACAGCAACCACATGTTGGACCAAAAGGAATGAGGAAAGGAAGAGTTTACTAGATTCATAAATGAAAGAGAATCCTGCAATCATAAATGAAAGAGAATCCTGCTCAGTAAAGGGAAAGAAATTCCAGCCTAAGTTTAGGTGGATGGAACTAGAAATAAATGTCCCAACGTCGCCCTCATCCCCTACTGTTCTCTTTCCCTCCATCGTCTGAATGGAGATGTGAGCCACCTCCCCAGAAACGTATAATCTATACAGGTGATCTTACAAGGATAGCGAACAGGGGAGAGAACCTGGAAGAGATGCCCAGGAGGAGTAATTGGAAAATACCCAACACAGATGGCAACGAAAATTGCCTTGTCTTATTTATTCACTTATTCATGCTTTATTCACACATTCACTTAATCATTAAAAAAGATTATTGAGTATATCCAATGTTCCAGAACTAGTCATAGATTTGGATTTATTGGCAGCAGCTTAAGAGAAAGGTTTTCTGATAATATAAAAAGTACAAAACCCCAAACTTAATCCTAATTCATCCTGTATCCCACAGTTGTACACAGTAGAGATAAACAAGAAATTATGTATATTAGAGAGCTAGTCTAGTTCTAACTTCATTATGTTCTTCTTTTTGTTTTCATTAAAAATCAAAGAAGTTTTAATAAAATCACAGTGGGAACCTACTGCACCCCCAGCAGATAGACAAAAATTAGAATTCAGAGGATAAATATGAAGGGTTATGTTCTTCTAATGGAGAGAATTTTGGATCCTTCTGGAAATTGTGTCTGAAAATAAAAGGAAAATCAATCAAGATTTACAAGAACAATTAGGTATGAGGAATCCTGGGGGCAAAACCAGTATCTTGTAAGTGGGTAGCTACACCTGCAGATAAGCACAAAGAGGTAGGATACAGCCAATTATGGAATAAGCAGTCATTTGGGGCTCAGTTCCAATTAAAACTGTACCCAAACTCATCAAACACAGATTAATGGTCATTTCCATTGATTTAGGTACAATTTAATGATGTAGAAAAGATCATTGAAAAATATAAGTCAGATCACATCACTTCTCACAACAAACACCTAAATGGCTTGGAGATCCTTATCACCACCTGTACCCCAAATCCCTTTTGTGCACTCTGCTTCAGCCATACTGCCTTTTGCTGTTTCTCAGCCCAAGGGTTTTGCACTGTTATCTCTGCCTGGAACGGTTTTTTTTTTTTCTTTTTTTCTTTTCTTCAAAGATATCTGCATAGCAAACTCGAAAACACCCTGATACTTAATATGTCAATTTATCAGTGGTGCCTTCTTTCACCATCTGAGGTAAAACAGGAATTTCTCACTCCAATCCATTTCTACCAAGATTCTCTCTAACCAAAAAAAAAAAAAAAAAGATTCTCTCTAACCAATTTATCAGCTTTATTTTTCTCCATGTTTATCACTATCACTGTCAGTGCACTTCTTTATTTCTTTATCTTTCCTTAAAAAATCACAGCAAAACCTTCATTGTTACAAAGGCAGAGATTTTTGTGTTTTGTTTGTGGTTTTATCCCAAGGGATTAGAACATATATGGACTAATATAAAGTGGATATAATCAATGCTATTTGTAGACTAAATGGATAATGAATACTTTGAAGTTTGAGGTAGTAAACTAAGAGATATGAGTAACCAGGTAATAATTTTACAACTCATTAAAACTTCAGTGTAAAAATTAGAAGCCGACAAGGAAGTTCTTGGAAGCAGCTGGCTATATAAATGATTTCCTATGTCATAATGCATAATACCTGCATAAAGGTCTCCTAGAAGGTAAAGGAATGAAACTCATAGAGATTGGATGATAAATGAAGGCAGCTTTCCTGTTTATTAATTTATTAATTAATTATAATAAATTATAAATTATTAATTAAGAAGGCTACTTAAGTGCCTTCTGTGAAGATATTCAAAGAAATATGAAAAGGACTATAGAACAAAGTATTATTAAAAACATTTCATACAAAAAAGCAGCTTATTGAACATGATGCCCAGGAAATCTTTAGTAATAATAATAATGGCAGATCATGTTGCATCACTTCTTTTAAAAAATATTTTATTTATTTATTTGACAGAGAGAGAGAGAGATCACAAGTAGGCAGAGAGACAGGCAGAGAGAGAGGGGGAAACAGGCTCCTTGTTGGGCAGAGAGCTCAATTCGGGGCTTGATCCCGGAGCCCTGGGATCATGACCTGAGCCAAAGGCAGAGGCTTAACCCACTGAGCCACCCAGGTGCCCCTTGTTGCATCACTTTTTAGCAGCTACTAGATTATGGGTAACAAAATAAGCATTTTGGTTTCCTTTCCCAGTGTATCTATGCATCTGAAATGTTTATGTCTGATGATTAAACATAATTAAAAAGATAGAAAATACAATAAGAATTGTGAAGAATGAACATTTTTACCAGATTATTTTATTCTGTTGAAAGTTCAAACATCATTCTCAATTATATTGTTTCATCATTAAATCTTTTTTACAACCTAGTAAGATGAACAAGAATGTAAGAATTACTACTCTTCTTTCATGAGGTCATAAAGTTTAGCCTCAGATAAAGGTCTGTTTACTTAATCACAGGCACACTGTTAGAGTATAAAACAAAGCCATAAATTCAGGTCTTCTGTTTTTTTAGCCAAGGTTTATTCACCAAGATTCCAACATATGCATATAGGCAATGTATCCTAACAGACTGAAAAAAATTTTTCATATGCAATACCTAGTAATGACAAAGACCATGATTTCTTTGGAAATCTGTAAAGTACCCCACTCACTAAAGAGTAGAGTAGTTAATAGATTTGTGATTTGCATGGGTAGTCCGTCACATAGAAAAACCTAAAGATATGGATGCTATCCAGGACTTAAATTTTTCACCTACATGGAATTCACTGGTTTTACACAAGTTATTAGGAAACTAGGAGAAAAATAAATACTCATATTAGAGATGATAATATTAAAGATAAGGCATAGTTTAATACATGTTTATTTTCAATAAAACATATCAAAACCATTCATAAAAATGTACTGTATTTTGTTCCAGGCAGTGCTTATAAAGGTGTATCCACTGTTAATAATATTCAAGGTATATCTTAAAAATCTGTACATGTCACTGAAAATAAGGTATGATTCAAGTGTATCTGTGTGTGTGTGTGTGTGTGTGTGTGTGTGTGTGTGTGTGTGTCTGAGCAGGAGTCATCAGACTATTGCCCATGGACTAAATTTAGCCTGCTGTCTATTTTTATAAATAAAGTTTTATTGAAATATAGCCAACCTGTTAATTTGGATATTTTCTATGGGCTGCTTTCATGCTACAATTGTTGAGTTAAGTTGAAACATGGAGTTATGTGTTTCATAAATCCTAAGCATTTACCAACTGATACTTTACCAAAAAAGGTTACTGAACCTTGATGTAGGGCAAGATCTAGATCTAGATGTAAGAAAGCAAGTTGGAAAGCTACTGTAGCAATGTAGGTGATACTTGGTAGATTATGAGGCATGAAGGAGGGAGGATGATGTTTGGAATACAGTATATTGTGAAATACAATTACAATTTGCTCTGGAGTGTTCCTTGTGGGGGGCTTGCTTTTGCGTGCATTTGAACTATCTACAGTAGAATTTGAACTATCTACAGAGGGCTGAATGATCTGATATTTGAGTGTCTCCTTAAATTTATGATTTAATTCGCCCTCACCTTATATTTATGATTTAATTGGCCCTGAGGGTGACTTTGACATCAGGGTTTTAGAGAGTGATTCTAATGTATAATCAAGTAGTTAAAACTACTGCTTTGGCATATGTATCAGTTTAGAGATACTTAGACATAGGTTTACCCTTAGCTTACTTTATTGATGAATTTTATGCTTACACTGTATTAAAGTAACAAGGCTTTTTGTCCTTTTGCATGTTACTGCTTCACATCATTTTTTGAAGTGCATATAATTTCCTTAAAATGATATGAGCCATGAAGTAAAATAATTTTAAATACATTGTTTTTCTATATGAAAATTCTCAGCCTCAGCTATTGTTGCAACATTATCAAATAGTCAGAGGCTTACATCTCTAACAAATTACTTTTGAAATCTCTGTGAATACAAAAATAACAAAAGAAGACAGTTGTGTTGTATTAGCTCCTCATATACTGTGAACAGAGTTGTAGAAAGATTTTCTGAAGTACTAAACAACACTTGGTAGAGCTTTGAAGAATACACCACAATCATCTCTTGATTTACACATCAGATGCATTGCTGGAAAATTTGCTGCCTATTAAAACCTTTCAAAAATAATGTGTGCTTATATGTGCAATGGAATTAGATTATACTTTCAGATCATTTCAAAAGAGTTTTTCATTTGTGTATATATCCAATGATCATCCTTAAAGGCTTCTGTGATGGAGGAAATATGTCCTTGTGCAGGACTGTCCTCAGCATTATAGGAGGCTTAGCAGCTTTGGTCTTCTATCAGCAGCACTCTCCAATGAGTGGGAAAATCAAAATATTTTCAAAGTACTCCTAAGGATCATCTAGTGCCACCTGTATTGTAAGCCACAGGCATAAATGAACTAATTGTATATTATTGTTGTTGTTATTAGTTTTATGCTCAGGATCATATTTCATCATCTCAGTTGAATCAATCAAGAAATCATATTTATTGAAGCTACTCATGTACTGAAGTACATGAATCTACTTTATGTTCTTTGAATGTCTGACATTTGCAAGTACTGGAAATGCATGGTTATCTGAGAGTTCCATATAATGCAGCCTGTGAATGTCCACATATCTGATAAAGGTCAAACATCATGTCAATGGCACCACCAAGATCAGCTACAGAAAGCATGATGACCTAAAAAGGAGTGTAGAAGTACACAACATCCTAAGGGAGTGAATATTCCATATTTTGGAACAGAAACTCATGTGAAACTTCCAGATCCAGAACCTAAGACATCTACTTTTTATGATTTCAAAGCACATGAGCAAACAGAAAACAGCCTTCTTGGAAAAGAGTTCTAAGTACAGAATGGAAAATTCACATATCTCGGCAGAAATTAGAGAATCAATTCCCAAATATCCAATTTCAAATCTGCCAAGATTTGCTTGGCTTCATCTAAAATTCATCTAAAAGAGACAGTCTGTGATGTAGTGGTGAGAAATATGCATTCATTAGAACAAAAGATCTATCAACCTTGTAAGCATGATTGATCAATGGGGGCAGTGAAGGTATCCAGGAACATACCCTTTGGGCACTTTCTTGTCTATCCACTAGTTCAAAGTGGACAGCACACAAGTTAAACTACATAAGAATGGGAGGAGGAAAATGAAAACATTTTTTCTTTACAGAAATTCCTTCTATTCACCATCTTGATTGGATTTTTGTTTCCACTCAGTATGAACATTTGTGTCAAGTTGTCTGACTATTCCCAGTTTTTTTCTAAAAATATCTCTAAATACTCATGTTAAAAGTACCTTCTTCCTAAATTATGTTTTCCTACCATTGGAAGAAAATATTATGTAGAGAATCTGATTATGAAACAAACAAACAAACATATTGTGAAAAGGAAGTCTTAGAGACAAAAACATTTAGAAAAGAAAGGTAGTTTACTAGTAAAGATTGTGTGTGTAAGTACACAAGCATATGAGGCTTTCATAAGATTCACAAAAGAACCATGTTTGTATATGGTCTGTTCATGATGGAAAACCAGCAATTTTCTGCCATGATATTCTCATCTACAAAAAAATTATCACATTTTTTCAGATATCAGCAGCTCAAATGTAAGGGGAAAAGTTGTTTCAGTGATTCACTGAGTAACATGGCTCCCCTTTTAAGCCTAACTTCCATCATACCCCAACACTTAAAATTTTTCCACTCGCCCTTCGAAATACACATTATATCATCAATACACTTATTTATGTCCTCAGCCCCTTCTCTGATATTTTTCTTTTCAACTTAACTAAGCCTAGTTAACTAAGCCAGATTCTCCTATGAAGTCACAAAGCACTCTACATTCTCTCAGATGGCTGGTGTTTGCTTTCTCAAATTCCTCCTATCAATAGTCCAGATCTGTATTTTTCCCATTACTCATTACTATTTTCATACCACTTTTTTTTTCTTTTCTCTTTAAAGCCATCCAATTTTGAATTTCATATCAAAAACTCACTCCCTCCTTAATGTAGTCATGTACAAATCTCTGGGTAAGCCCTCATTTGTTCAAAATCCTATCTCAGGATCAGTTTCTCCAGCACTACTCTTATTATAAATGTCAATGGCATACTGACCCCAGATCCTTTTACAGTTCTCAAAAAGTCATGTTCTCCAACTTCTTCAACGACTTACTAATGTAGCTACACCCTGGACCTTATGACTACCAATAATTGTAACCATGCCATAACCTCAATTTCAAAGTTCCTGTGACCAATATCTCCAATCACTTCATTTAATACGGACTCCCACAGTAATTTGGACCACCACCATGAACTATATTTAATTTACTATCATATCCATGTCCTCTCCTTTGCCTGACTTGCCTGTTTGCCCAACTATATTCAATGGCCCATGTTCATAATCATTCCCTTCTGTATACTTCCAACTTCTTATTTCCTCTCTTGCTTTATCACACTCTCATGGCAAAACCACATCTATGTTTAATTCTAATTCAGTACTTGTCATACATTAGCACCCATAAAACTAAGTATGACTAGAGGAAAACAGCTACACAATTGGTTATGCTGCTCTGTAAAATATAGTTCTTTCCTTTTCCATTTATTATCCTGCACTATCAATAAATATTTCCAATGTTTTTCTTTCTCTTCAAATTTCCAGATCTTCTTATAATAATCACTCTCCCCTCTTACTTCCTACCTAGCTGACAATATAGAAGTAAACTTAAGAGAATTTTCTTTAGCTTCCATCACTATATTTATCCATCCACTTACATCTTGCTATGAACCCTTTTTGTCCTATTACTAAGAATAAATTGTTCAAGTTCCTAGCAACATTCTACCTTTTCACTTTTTCTACTAGATCCCATTCCTCATGCTCCTGAATCAACTTTCATTTTCCTAGTGGATTATTCCTATAAGCATGCAAACATTCTGTAGTATCTCCCACATTCATGAGGGCTGAGGCAGCAGCTTAGTTCTGATTATTTACACACCATCTCTTGGAAAACATAGAAAACAACAAAGATGACAACAAACAACCAACACCACAACAAAATCCATAAAGTTCATATCATAAGAAGGCTCTCTATGAAATAAATTCCAAAGCTGAGATTGGTAGGCAGGAGATTTACTGGACAGTGTTCTCAAGATTAACACTTATAAAGAGTAGACAGTAGGATTGGGCAGAGGAAGAAGTTGAAATGTGATGTAGTTGCAACAGAAGTCTAATTGTCTACAGAGGAATGTGATAGAGGTCACGTATCTGCTGCTGGGATGGCCTGTCATAATTGTTTTAAAATAAGGCAACACATTTGGGCTTTTATATTGTCATGGTCCTTAGTCGTTGGATGCAGGCTGCCCTTGGAGAGAGGCATAACCCCTAGTGAGTCAGTCCCTTTAGCTGAGTACAATTCCTGGAGAGAAACTCAATGTTACCTGGAAGAATGTGTCTTGCTTTTTTTTTTTTTTTTACTTTATTTAAGCTTTATTTAAACAAATAATGTAACCCCACCCCCCTCACCCAACCCCTCTTCCCCCCACCCCCCTCAGTTTGTTTTATGACATTAAGAGTCTCTTTTGGTTTTTCTCCCTCCCGATCCCATCTTCTTTCATTTTTACTTTTCTTACCACCTTAACTCCCACCCCCGTTGCATCTCCACTTCCTCATATCAGGGAGATCATGTGATAGTTGTCTTTCTCCAGTTGACTTATTTCGCTAAGCATAATACGCTCTAGTTCCATCCATGTCGTCGCAAATGGTAAGATTTCATTTCTTTTGATGGCTGCATAGTATTCCATCGTATATATATACCACTTCTTCTTTATCCATTCATCTGTTGATGGACATCTAGGTTCTTTCCATAACTTGGCTATTGTGGACATTGCTGCTATAAACATTCGGGTACACGTGCCCCTTTGGATCACTACATTTGTATCTTTAGGATAGATACCCAGTAGTGCAATTGCTGGGTCATAAGGTAGCTCTATTTTCAATTTTTTGAGGAACCTCCATGCTGTTTTCCAGAGTGGTTGCTCCAACTTGCACTCCCACCAACAGTGTAGGAGGGTTCCCCTTTCTCCACATCCTCGCCAGCATCTGTCATTTCCTGACTTGTTCATTTTAGCCATTCTGACTGGTGTGAGGTGGTATCTCATTGTGGTTTTGATTTGTATTTCCCTGATGCCCAGTGATATGGAGCACTTTTTCATGTGTCTGTTGGCCATCTGGATGTCTTCTTTGCAGAAATGTCTGTTCATGTCTTCTGCCCATTTCTTGATTGGATTATTTGTTCTTTGGGTGTTGAGTTTGCTGAGCTCTTTGTAGATTTTAGATACTAGCCCTTTATCTGATATGTCATTTGCAAATATCTTTTCCCACTCTGTCAGTTGTCTTTTGGTTTTGTTGACTGTTTCCTTTGCTGTGCAAAAGCTTTTGATCTTGATGAAGTCCCAATAGTTCATTTTTTCCCTTGCTTCCCTTGCCTTTGGCGTTGTTCCTAGGAAGAAGTTGCTGCGGCTAAGGTCGAAGAGGTTGCTGCCTGTGTTCTCCTCAAGGATTTTGATGGATTCCTTTCTCACGTTGAGATCCTTCATCCATTTTGAGTCTATTTTCGTGTGTGGTGTAAGGAAATGGTCCAATTTCATTTTTCTGCATGTGGCTGTCCAATTTTCCCAACACC
>RCUC01115460.1:0-19838 GCA_003697995.1 Taxidea taxus jeffersonii
AAGGAACCTGAAAACCTGGGTTTGCTGAAAACAAACCCAGAAATAACTGAAAAGGAAGAACACGAAGGAGAACTCACCCTTCCTTATTCCACAATTTAGCACACAGCTAAGATTTTCAAGACAGTGCGGTACTGGCATAAAAGAGAAACACGTAGATCAGTGGGGTAGAACTGAGAGTCCAGAAATAAGCCCTTACACTGATACTCAGTTCCCTTTTGACGAGAAGATGCAGACAAAACCAGATAGTGTATCACATTTTTAAAAGTACTATTTCTAGGTTAGCCCCAAATGCCCGTGCGAACTCCTCCTCACCTTTATCTAAGTAACAACCGCAAATCCATCTCAGAAATCAACTCATGCATATTGGCCTACCCATTGACCTACCAACCCCAGCATCATATCAGACACCCTGAGAATAACCCCTGTAGATGATCATCACAAAAGAAAAAAACAAGAACATCCAAAGTACTTCCTGTCCCACTGATAGGTTAAAATCCAAAATGTAACAAATTTAGGAGTCCAGTAGTTTTCAAAAGTAATTATGACAACTCAGTTCAATGCTTTGCTTTTATTTTTTAAGTGTGTTCCCTTACTTATTTAACTTATTTAAATGCACAGGCAGGGCCTACTAAGTATCAGATGCTATGCTGGACACTGGGAATGTGAAGAGTCCTACTCATTGACCATCTCCAACAAGCACATAGCATAGTCAAGGCTAGAGAATTCATTCAACTAGGCACATGCTGACTTCCACCTAGATCAAGAATGGGGCATTGTGCTTATTTTTTAGGATATGAAAACACTTAGGATACAGTGCCTGCTCTGTAAGAGTGGATAAAGACATGGGAAGAAAGACTAGATAGATATATAGATGATAGATAGATAGATAGATGACAGATGACAGATAATAGAAAGATAGGTGATGGAAATAGATATGTACAAATAAGAACAATAAAATTGTACAAATGCAATATAACCATCCTTCAGGACTTGGTATAGTTACAAAGGACGGCACGGTCAATTCTGTGGAGCAAGAAAATGTTCAAGGAGTTTGAACTTAATCCAATGGGCAATGGTAAGTCTCCAAGCCAGAAAGGGCAGTTGCTTTTTGCTCTGGCCTGTGGTCCAGAGAAAATCAATACCCTTGACTTGATGTCACTACAAGTACCAGTGGCATTACTTCTACCCTGTAAAAAATAATAGCAGCTGTTACACTTTTCCTAAGCTTTATTTGCAGTTGTAAACTAAACAGATACTATAAAAAATGGCCACTTAAAATGTTAATTTTATGATGTTTACAATAATCAAAGTCGAAAGGATTAACAAGCCTAAGAGGAAGGTGATGGGGAATGAATGGAAAATTAATTCAGTGTCTCACAAAGTATGAGCAAACCCTCTGTATTTACAAAATAATAACAATAGCAAGGCCCATGAATACAAGATACTTGTGTTTTATTATTACATTTTTCAAAAAAAGATTATAAGTTAGGAAGTGTATTATAAAAAGCCAAGAGTCAGACTATGAGTCAGTGTCTCTAACTTAGCCAAAGCCAAATGGGAGTTTTCCACTGAGGGTCCCCTCCTTCTGCTTCCTCACCAAATGCTCCGTCAGTTTCCCTGTGAGTTTCTCCGTATAAGACAGTATCCCTGATATGTCAAAAGAATGCTATTTCGAGTTTGTTTTTAACAGAGCCTCGTGTCTCTATACATGATATGCAATTTGAGTATTACCTCAAAAAATCATAATTTGTGATTCTCGGGTCTTCTGCTCCTGCACACTGAATTTCCAGAAGTCCTTTTTTTTTTTTTTTTTAAGATTTTATTTATTTATTTGACAGAGAGAGAGAGAGCACAAGCAGGGACAGCAGATGAGGGAGAAGCAGGCTCCCAGATGAGCAGGGAACCTGCTGTGCCACTCCATCCCGGGACCCCGAGATCATGACCTGAGCCGAAGGCAGTCACTTAACCAACTGAGCCACCCAGGGGCCCTCCAGAAGTGCTTCTGATAAATGCTGCGAGGGCGTGTTCAGAAACCCCGGCAGTGGCTGTGGCATTACCAGGCATCACGGATCCATTCCCCAAGGAAGCCATGCCCAGCCAACCCAACAAGGATAGGTTCAGCGCCCATATGCGCACATTCCTCATGTTCAAAATGTAGAAAAATGGCAGCAGAGTCTAATGGTGATGATGGGACTTTCTTAATACTCTCAAGAAGACAAACTGAATGATACGATTAAGGGAACGAGAACACGGTTTCTGAGACCCACAACCCAAGGCCCCAGCTCTGTTGAGAAGAGGCTACCATTATGGAGACTGTCGAAAGTGCCGCCATCTTTCCGAGTGTCAGTTATTAACTGGGCACTCAGGTAAGCACTTCCCCATACAGTATGTTCTACGTAATGTTATCTGCACGCTTCTGGAATGACACTAACTACGGAGTGCAGCATAGTGATGCGGGCCTGTTAGCATTGCTGTTTAGGAAGCGCCCTGAATAACCAGGTCCACAGACATGGAAAAGTCTCTGATAAATTCAGCAAGTGAGTCCTCTCCCTGATGGGTTTAGTTCTACATCCCAGAGCCGTTTCCTTTCTTACCTGACAGTGTAGCAACAACTTCAAGACTGGCTTACTGGCCATCCTGTCACTGGGTGTTTTATTTTCTTATGAAGATTTCTCCTTCAGGAAAACAGATTTTTGTCAACAACAGCCAGCCTGTTAAAAAAAAACCTAAAACCAAAAAACAAAACAAAACAAACAACAACAGAAAAGCCAAAGAACAAAAAACCCCAGCAAGCTTCAATTCGTCCTGCTGCTCTGTTTTCCCTTCCTGCAGTGGCCAGTCTGTGCCCAGAAAACTTGTGTTTGCCTTTGTGATGCTATTTTTCCTAAAAGAAGAAAATAAGAAAAAGAAGTGAAATAGAGGAAGCATAGGTATTGCTAGAAAGGTGATTCACTCCCAGTGTTGCATCTCAGAGACCCACTTGGGTTTCCCTCCCGCAGGTCGTCAGCAACCCCTAAAACTCTCAAGCTGTGTGTCTTAGAGGTTTCAGCAGTTGCTACATCACATGAAAGCTGGACACACGGAAACCCTTTCTGTTCACGAATTTTTTACGGGAAAACAATTACTTACTACTAATAGGAAAAATCAGGCCTCCAGGAGCTATCTCCCGGTCAAGTTTTTTGTTCTGGCTGTCAACCAAAATATACAAATGTAAAATCCAAGGTTTGGCCTCTAAATATCATCGTATGGATCCTAAATTTTAAAAAAGTTAGTTTTTCTACCCTTGTTTTCTCTAATTGTTGATGTTGAAGTGTTTTTGTAGCCTTCTCTGAAATTACATTTTTTTGTGGTTAAAATATGGCTTTTGAAGACGTCAAAGCCACCATGTGTTTTATTTTGTCAAAACAAACAAACAAACAAAAGAAACCCAAAAAAAACCAAAAAACCTTCTATCCCAAGTATCACTGAAAAATAATGGGGCCAAGAAATTTGTAGCTTGTTTCCCTTTAAGGCTATGTGGCTTTCCAGGTCACATTTTGGGCTTCTGGAACTAGTATGCGGAACTAAAGAGTGACAGGGTTCCAGGCTAAGTGAGCTTTGAAAGGGGACCTGGCTCTTTATCTTTTTCTTTTCTTTTAAGATTTTATTTATTTATTTGAGATAGTGCAAAACTGTGAGAGATCCCAGAGAGAGAGAGGCAGACTCCCAGCCAAGCTGAGATTCTGATGTGGGGCTCAGTCCCAGGACCCCAGGATCATAACCTGAGGTGAAGGCAGACGCTTAACTGACCGAGCCACCCAGGCCTCCCGGGGACCTGGTTCTTGAGTAGTAGTCCACTTTGATAGCAAGTGCAAAGAGCAGAAAGGAAGATTTTTGTGTGTAACCAATGTTTCCCAAATGTTTTATGGAAAGGGATCCCGGCAAACAGGTTTAAGCAATAAATATCACCAGAATACCAAGCGAGTCAACATGCTACTACCAATGGTTTAAAAAAGAAAGCCAGGTGAATTGCCAAGAAGACGTCTTCCCCCAGTGGAAGAGTGGTATTGAGTCTATGTCGAATTTTGGGTCCCGGGAGGTGCTTTGATTTGAGGTGTCCATCAGAAATGCTCGAGGACTCAACTGGAGACACTACTGTGTTTGTTCGTTTCCATCGTTCTGACTACAGATTACTACTGAGGCACTAAAGGAATCCAGAGTAGTGTTAGTGGTGAGAGTGCACATCCAGCGGTAAGGATGGGAGCACCAGCCCTTGTTCTGTCCTTCTCCTCCTGTTCGTTTATTTGATCTGAAAGGACAGTAAAGGCTGACCCCACAGGTCACATTTCCAGCTCGCTGAGTGGAGCCATCCTCTCCAAAATGATGTCTATGTCCTTCCAAACAAGAACAAGATGATAACAGAATCAATATTTATTGAGCACTTAATATACGCTGGGCTGCGTATTAAGCACTTTACATACATTTTCTCATGTCATCCTTACAATACTCCCAAGAGGGAGGTATCATGAATCCCACCGACAGGTGAGGAAACTGAGGGGTAAGTCACCGAGCCATCAGGTATCAGAGCCTTTTCCAGTGTGTTCTCAGCCACTGCAGTTCCTGTGTTCAGGGACTCTGCGATCTAGTTGAAGAAAACAAGGCGCTGCCACTGGAAATGTTGGCCAAAAAGACCACACACACACACACACACACACAGAAAAAAATAGCACAACTAAATAAATAAATATTGGAAGGGAAATGTAGAATTACGATTACTAGGAGTTTTGAGGAATGCGAGAAGGGAAAGTTTTAAAAATCATGGAGGACATGTTATAAAGGGGAGTAGCGATCGAATTGGTTGCAGTCTGGCAGGTAGACTTGGAAGGTCAGGAGGGTTCCCAGTGTTGGACGGAGGATCTTGAAGTCGTGTCTCTATTATCCCATGTGTATATTGCCATGGACGCAGCAGCCTCCGTAACAATAAGTCATTGCTCACGGGTCCCAATGCAGGTGTGAAACGCAGGTCTCTCTATGCAGCCTCATCAAAGTTTATTAAACGTTGACCCTGTGATTTCATTACTAGAAATCTGTACCAAAGAAATAAGAGATTCAGAAATATATATTTATTAATTAATATAATTATACATAATTATATTAATTATATATTACATAATATGTGTATCATATAAATTATATATATTAATGTGTAAATGTATAATGTATGATTCATTGTATAATCAATAATTATATAATATGTATTAATATAAAATAATATATTATATAAACACATAATATATCATATAAATAATATCATTAATTAATATAATATATTAATTGACATATAAATTAATTCATCCAAAACTTGTTTATCAAGCACCGCTGAGTATTAGCTGGCATGCTAGATCCTATGATGTGGCAGGAAACCACACCAGGAAGCCACTCTAGAGCTTCCAAGAGTGTTCATTGAAGCATTACATACAATAACAAAACACTGGTTCCAAACTAAGTGTCCAACAACAGGGGGTTGCTTAAATAAACCATGTTATGTCTATAGGACCAAACACTAAGCAGCCATGAAAAATCATGTCTTCAGGTACATTTAAGAGCATCAGGAGATGTCCCCAGTAAGGCCTAACAAACAAACAAACAAAATCTTTCCCTCTGGGACTAAGTAGCTAGGCCAGGTCAAATTTTAGGCTTCTCTAATTACAGTGGGAATGCAAATCTAAGAGATTCCAGCAAAGGAAGTGTTTCAGTTGGTCCTGCTGGCATTATGATCGAAGCTTCCAAAATACATTTGACAGCACTCCAATTTTATTTATTTATTTTTTTTAAAGATTTTATTTATTTATTTGTTAGAGAGAGAGAGCGAGCAAGCACAGGCAGACAGAGTGGCAGGCAGAGGTAGAGGGAGAAGCAGGCTCCCTGCCGAGCAAGGAGCCTGATGTGGGACTCGATCCCAGGACCCTGGGATCATGACCTGAGCCAAAGGCAGCCGCTTAACGAGCTGAGCCACCCAGACGTCCCGACAGCACTCCAATTTTAAACCCGCATTTATTGCTATTGCTAAATGCGTCTACTCATTTCTGGGGGCAGCATGACAGTTAATTGTTATTTTCTTATTTACAAGTCTCTGTTTTCTAAAAACGTGCAATTTTTTAGGACCAAAAAAAAATTTTTTTTTTTTGAGATGCAAGAACAGGGATGAGCACTGAGTAATATATAGAATTGTTGTATCATTATATTGCCTGCCTGAAACAAACAGAATGTTAACTTCAAATTTTAAAAAGATGAAGGAAAAAAAGCACAAGAGTCAGGCCACCTCCCCCACATCATTCGTTGTCCTTTTGACTGGCATCAGGATAACTGACTGTGGTATTTCCTGACTTTGGAGATCTCTTCCCTAGTGTCTTCAGAGCTACGGTTCCTGTTGGTGGAATTAAAGTCCGTACTGTAGAAACGGAGCAGAATTATTTTCAACGGGAAGATCTAGTTAATTCCATTTCTCATTCAGTTGGTCTCATCTCCAGAAACTGGAAGGGCAGGTTCTGCCTCTGAGATAGCCTGCAGGGATTCAGACCAGCAGGGTTTTATGGCTCCATGTGCATCGTGTCTGGGCACTTCCAGCTGGAGAGACAGACAGCCCTTCTGTGAATTTACAAGGTGGATTGCAAGAACCTTGCAAAGTTCAGGAAACCACAAGTCACATAAGAAATAAAGACTCAGGGTGCAGGCTTTCTAAACCCTCCTCCGAAAAACAAAGTGACTAATAGTGAAGATATGTCTATAAACGCACTCGACACATAGTAGGCGTTTAATAAATGTCCGTTTCTGTCCTCCTTCCTTATCTGCTTTAATCATATCTTAAGACAACACGCATTCACAAGCTTTTATAGCTGAGTCATATTGTCAGAGAGGTGGAAGGCATGTTTGCATGGCCATGTGATAAGTAATATTGTTAGGGAAAGTTTGGGCCAGGAAAGATTGGGATTTTTTTTCTTTCTGATGACCTAATAGTCAACACAGTTGAAATATATGGCATGGTTGGAAAGAGATGATAGTTGATAAGAGTTAGTACTTAAGAGTTGACAAGTGATTTTTTTTTCCATTAAAAGAAGAAAATCCAAGCTAGGGGTGTATGGAGATGGGCATGGTGACTTCACTAAAACTAGGGTTAAAAGTCTTGCTTCAAAAGGAAATTCATTATGCCTCGTTCTCCTTTTCATATTCAAACATGGGAGCCAGGATTGAAATCCAGGATTTTTCGGATGTCTGCATTTTAAAAGATTTTGTTTATGTTAAGGCTTAGGTCACTTTAATAGGTATGTTTTAAGGAAAACATTACCTTTGTGTGACCTCTGGGATTTGAAGGTGAAAACTCAGTCACTGGAAAAAAAAGCACCCTAGTTGTCATGGATGAAATCTCTGACTTTAAAGACAATTGTGTTCGTCCTGAGACTGTCCTCCTACAGCAATAAAAAACAGTTGAGACACAGCTGGGCCAGAGTAGTTCTGATGGAACGTGACTCTTAACTATAGAAACACACGCTTGTTTAAAAAAAGAAAATGTTAAGGAAAATAAATAAACTAGTGGAATTTTATAGAAGCAGCAAAATATTTTCAAGGGAACCTGAAGGTTCAGGAAGCGGGTTCTAAACACATACCCCCCCCCATTCTTAAATTGTTATTATAAGCTAAGCATTTTACCTCCAGAGGGAAGAATAAATTTGTGCTGGTTATCATATATCAGAATTACACAGGACATCATCTGTTAATGATCATTTATTCCCAGCTACTTGAAGAATAATACCCAGTAATTATAGCAAATGTAAGTCAAATAGTAAGAGCATACTTTACATAGTATAGTAATTATAAGTTATGTCCATGCATCTGGGACAAGGGTCTTTTATGCTCGGTGTTAAATCTGAGCCGCAATTTATTCATAATACCATGGCCGGGATTGAAGAAAGGAAGCTTGCTTATAGAAAGGAAACTTGTCTTCCTTTTACATTTCCAATAAGTCATTTGAAGAAAGCTGCTCTCTGCATGCCTTACTAAACCCAATTACCACCAAGACATCATAAACAAATATTCATTGCATTTATAGCTGGTTCTTTATTGCACCATGCAAAATGTATTGTTAAAATTTAAACCATTTAAAGGAAGTGAGCACCCCGATTTCTGCATTCATTTAAAGTTTAATTGAAAAAAAAAAAAAACAACAGCGCTCGAGCATGTGTTGCGATATTTTCTTCTTCAGACACTGCTGCTGAATGAATGAACAATCGTAAAATACTCTCAAGTCCGGCAAAAGTCATAAAAATCAGGGCATCTTTGGCTTTGATATTTGGTAACACTGGAACCTATCTGTTCACTTAAGTGAAAAAAGACTATATAAAAGTTTTATAAAATGTTAGGATAAAGGAGAACCATTAAAAATAATAATCGCTTGATTCGTTAAAAGGAAAAGGAAAAATAAATATATTCTTCAAAATTTGGCCCCTGCTGGTCTCATCCGCTTGGCCAATAATTCCTACAAGGACAGCTCCAGCCACACTGAAAGATTCTTCCTCTAGGCCTCCTGCCCTGCAACAAAATAGCTCTTTGGAAACAGAAACCTACCATGCAGGTTTTAGTTTAAATCCTTCACCTTAATTCCTCCTCCAAGAAGCCTTCCGTGCTCCCCTCCCTGGTCATCTTGGGTTACTCCCGCCGATGTCCTCTGTTAATATCCTCCACTTTTCTCTGACTGACATCTGTATCATATTTCATCAGAACTGCTTGTTTCCTTCTCCGTGGAGCATCATTCCAGCTCCACGTCAAAAGTCTGGTGCCTACCCCAGGGACTGGCACAGAGTGCGAGGCTCACAGACATTTGTTTCGTTAATGAACAACCCCAGGCCTGGCTTCTCCTCCTGCTGTCCAGAGAAAAGCTTTGGAGATGGAGTGGGGAGGGCAAGTTTGCTGGCAGGGGCCGAAGAATATCAAAAAGCATCCTGGGGAAATGTCCACCTCGGCACGATTATGTTTGATCGTTTAATGGGTAAGCAGATTTCTCTCTTTGACCTTCTCTCCATTCCCTATCCCTTTCTTTGCCTGATTTTCCGCATTATAGCTTCTCAGAGCCTTCTTCCATCCACTAGTGTTTATTATTAAATTCCATGAAGGATATCTACCATGCTTCCTTGCTCATGGAATCTTCTGTTGTGATAGCATCCACCAAGATAGGCCATAAACGGTGCCCAGGGAACGTAACTGGAGATCGGTCCTGAGTAAGCCTTCCTGTGATGTCACATTTAGTGCTCCATCTATAAAATGGCCTGCAATAATGTAATAGGAACGAGAAATATGTTATTATGAATCAAAACATCTACTCATCTCACTGATCTGTTGCATAAGGACTTGGCCGAAACCACACAGAGGGAAGGTATTTCTTGATTGAAGAAAGGAAAAAGATCCACATAGAAACAACTTTGTCTATCATTAATTGTGATTCTTCCAGACTCCCATTTGTTTGACATCAAATAGTATTTTTGAGCATGTGCTTCATATATCTGTGTTGGATATTTAAGTAAACGATCTTTAAATAAATGCATAAATCAATACAAGGTGATGATCCTCAATGATTTAGGTCTCTTTCATTATCTTTAAGACCAAACTTCAAAACAGAAAGCGAAACCCAATGCAGAATGCACTTGGGAAACCTTCCACACACACACCTTCCCAGTTTTATGCTCACTGCACTTATGTGACCTACACAGTACAGTTCAGGGTGACATTCTGTTGATTCGTTTCTTTTTTTTTATTTATTTATTTGACAGACAGAGATCACAAGTAGGCAGAGAGGCAGGCAGAGAGGGGGTGCGGAAGCAGGCTCCCCACCGAGCAGGGAGCCTGATGCTGAGCTGGATCTCAGGACCCTGAGATCATGACCTGAGTCGAAGGCAGAGGCTTAACCCACTGAGCCACCCAGGAGCCCTGTTGATTGGTTTCTTTGTGTTTCGTCCAGATTTGTCTTTCTAGAATGACTTTGATATTAAGACAATAACCAATATCCAATATCACTGTGAGTAGCCAATTTTTAGCATTTGGAGCCAAAGAGAGAGAAGAAAGGGCCAGGTGAGCAATGCTGTTATGTCCAGGAATAAAAGGAACAACAACCATAAAATTGAGTAATTCTATAGAATCAAATGACATTCTCATAGTCTATGCTGATATGATGACTTTGAATTTCACAGTATTTCTGTTATCCATAGTATGTGAGGAGACTGGCAAAGACCATTGGGAATTTTTTAACCAAAGAATTAGTGGTATTGCCTGAATGGCAAAGGACACAATAACTTCGATAATTGAAGTGAACTGTATTCAAACTACAATTTAATAAAATTGATCTGAAAAAAAAGAAAGAAAGAAAAGGGGCAGGGGGGGCTTGTCATGAATGTTACACACTTGAATGACCAAAATTAATGAAATGAAACAACATTACATTAAGTCAGAAGGGTTGAGCCAATGCTTTTTATATGGTTAGTTCTAAATGTAGCCTATGCTTGGCACCAAAACATCTGTTTAAACTAGGGAAAGATTCTAGTATACCTATCCAAGCCAGCACCATTGTGAGTAGCCAACTTCTAGCATTCTAGGCAGCCCAAGATGGACTCTTTGATTATTAATATAATCCCAAGAGCTAACCCATCTATGGGTTAGCAGCAAGTCACAGACCCTGCTCACACTAAAAGGGAGAGAATGATATGAATACAGAAACACAGGACCACGGTTGTGGGGCTGCCATAATACCTATCCAGCACAGCCACTAACCACCCGTGAACTGTACACCGCCACGCTACTACCACTAGCAAAGAATGGATTCTTTCATTGGTACCAGTTGGGAAAACCCAAAGGAATGATTCAAGTTGGCCTATCTAATGTCTGAAGTCCATCACTAGACTAGTCAACTGCCGCCAAAGATGTACAGCTCCCGAGTTATTCAGTAAGACAAGTAGGGAAAACAGGGGATCCCAAGAAAGGGGATAAGGGTACAGGTTTCCAAATCCTAGTTATTCCAAACTGGGTAGCCACTGTTTTAGAAAATCTGACCCATTATATTGCTTTGTATGTCGTTTGACCTTGGAAGTCTGGCTTTCCTCACAGTTTTAGTCAGACCAGGGGAGGAAATAAAATAATACCCTGTGGGGTCTCTGGGTGGCTCAGTCGGTTAACTGTCTGCCTTCAGCTCAGATCATGATGTCAAGGTCCTGAGATCAAGCCCTGTTTCAGATTCTCTGCTCAGGGGGACCCTGTTTCTGCCTCTCTCTCCACCTTCTGCCTCTCCCCTCTGCTTGTGTGTGCTCTCCCTTTCTCTCAAATAAATAAATAAAATCTTCTTTAAAAATTAAAAAAAAAGAAACATCCTTTTACAAACAAAGACAACCAGCTCTATCATAGTTTTTAGACTTAAGATATGGTGGTAAACATTTTCAAATGTAACAGCATCTGAAATAATTCTTCTGTAGCCAAATAAAATATTTTAGAGGGGAAACTGAGGGTATATTCATTTTACTATTTTCAATAGTTCAACAGTATTCACTCTCTTCTTAGCAACCTTTTAAGGCTTATGCATACTACAATGAAATCATGCTGGAGAGGTTAAAAACTAGAATTTAAAAACACAGCTTAATTTTTTCATATTTTCAACCATGTCAGATGCTAAGCGCAAGATTAAAATTCAGAATTTTTTTAATAACATATTTGACCTCCCTGGCCTAACTGAACCTACATAGAAGTAGATAAATCATACTGTAAATTTCACAAATGGGGTCAAGAGAAAGTACTCACAAATATAATTAAGATAGAAACGTACCATTTCGAAACCAGTCTAGAACTTCTTTCTGTACTTGCAAACAATACCACAAACTTGACCCCTTAATGATTTTTAGTTCGTAGTATTTATTTTTAGAAATCCAAAGCTATAGAAGTCTCTCTTCCTAATCTCAATATTTTCAATTTCCACATCGAACACATGAAAACCACTAAAACACAATCTCAGTGAGCTTTTAATGACGGGACGTGTCCCCACCAGAACACCTTCAAAAATTAGGAAGGCATTGGATCATTTGATAAAGAAGCACAAACTATATAGAAACTGCGACACAACCTTGAAGAAATAGTATAAAATAAGGACAGTGAAGAATTTCCAGAAATGTTGTTTTGTTTGTTTGGGATGTTGAACTATGAAAGTGAATTGCCAAATAAGAACAGAAACATAAATTAGCTCAAAAGACAGCTAAGACATCTTTATGGAAAGAGAAAATTGATGGATCCAGCCCCGGAGCTTGGAGGTGGATTTAAAGGGCACAAGCTTGTCTTCTATCAGGCAATCCTTGGAGCCAATGAAGAGGAACGTCTCTAAAAAATGTCACTTTCCGGGAGATCCCTTTTTATATGCATTTGCCAGGCAGAGGTGAAGTGGAAGGGCAGCCCTTTATCAGGGTATCTCGTCTGTCAGAGAAAAGGAGACACCCTGGAGCCGGGATCCCAAACACGACCATGATGGACAGAAGCCCTAAGGTTTCCATGTGGATGGGGTCCTACAGTTAACACTGGGTTTGGGTAGGGGTTTTTTTTTGTTTGTTTTTTGTTTGTTTGTTTTTTGTTTTTTTGTGGGGTTTTTTTGTGGGGGAGGGAGCTGTTATCTTAAAAACAAACCATGTTCTAGAATATGGTTACTTCCAGTATTTTTTAATCTTTATTTATATTTTATTTTATCTTTATTTATAAAGATAAACATTTATCTTTATTGATTTAAGCAGATCCTAAACATCTTTATGACACATACAGGCATAAATTCTGAGATTATGGAGGTAGCAGGCAGTTTAAAAAACAGTACTTTGGGGGGAAAACCAAACGATCCTCTGATTCGTGTGTTGTGAACATGCAGTTTTTGCCCATGTCATGAAGGTCGTGTCGTTACAGAGAGATCTTGAGAAACTTGGGGTGCATGGCAACTTCAAACCCTTCCCCACCCCCAGTCTCCCAAATGCTATGAAGTTGGTTATAATCACCTTTTCAAACAAGAATAAGTGATGCTCTACTGTTTCACAAATAAGATGCATACACACTACGATGGTTGATGTCGGTGATAACTACTCCCAACTCCTGACTAAGGAGGCACGTGAGAAGATGGTGATGGACGCCGACCCATTACTGAAATCTGGTGGGCAAATAACTCTGCTGTCAGTCTTTTTTTTTTCCTCTGTAAAATGAATCTAAAGATAGTACCTACCAGCTATGGGTATTATTTGAAATAATATGTATAATGTGCCTAACCCATAGGAAAACTCACGGGGACTATTACGATTATTACTGTGCCCAGATATTATTTGACTAGAAATGTTTCATTGTCTCATCTCATCCCCCCAGAGCAACCCATTCTCTTCATAGACCTCGGAGACAGGCTCAGCAGGGGTCAGGCACTGGCAGAAGGTTCGATGGATGACAATGGGGGAACCAAAATTTAAACACCAATCTGTTCACCTTCAGCCTGTTGTCTCCCCCTCAGCAGGGTGGGAAGAGGACTACAGTTTTGTTGTTTCCCTGAAGATGAAAATAGGGAATTCCAAAGAAAAGGAGGCAAGGAATCCCATAGGGCTCTCCTGATAGACTGTCTTGAAGCTAAGTCTGATGGCTTCATCTAGCAGAGAAGATGGTGACCAGTGAAAGAACTTCCTTTCTAGCCTCTTTAACTTGACCTGCTTTTTTCCTAGGAAATTTGCTTATGCATCTGTTCATTCATTCATTCAACAATGGTTAGGAATCTATTGTATACTCAACCTGGACTCCATTCCATGTTGATGCCGCCATATATTAACGAAAGGCATCAATGCAAAATTGATGTGAGAAACAGAGAAGCTTTGGAAGAACTAATTAAATCAAGTTAGGAAGCAGAGTAGCAATTCAATTAGAGAGATGGGTGCCATCGGATGAATTCTTTGGACAAGTCAGTCAGTGGATGAACAATTCAAGATCCATGAGGGAAATCATGATAGAAATTCAAATAGAGTTTCTCAGCTGGGATCACCAGTGTGTTGATGTTAGGAATACAAAGAAAAAAATGATGGATTATTTAAAGAAATATCTCTTTCTTAAAGTCTAATGGAACGTTGGTTTACTAGTCGATAAACTGGTAAGACCAAATCCTTAAAAATGGGTGTGATTGCTCTGCTAGATGGAAAAAGATCAATTATAATTACAGAATCAGAACTCTGTTCCTAAAATCTTAAATATATATGCATCCTTTGTATTTTTGAGACAAGAGGATTGCATTTCTCTCAGCACACAAATACTATTTATTCTAGCTATTGGACAATCTTCTGTGTGGCTATTGAATTATACTGATTTATAACCGTTAGCTCTATTTTGATGTAGCACATTTTCCCATAGATACTCATTGTGACCAGTTGCACAAGAGTCATCCATCAATCATGATAACAAACTATAAGGCTATACCCGAAAATCTGGCTCTCCCTTTTACCTTCTCATTTTCCAGCAGCTCAACTAATTCCTTAAGCCAGGATATCTGTGGGTTTTTTTCCACTGAGTTGTAACTGCTGAACGTGACGCAGACTGGGGACTGCCAACCGCTTTAGAGCCGTAGGAAGAGGAAACTCACACCACATGGTTCCCTTCTCCCGGAATTGTCTTGCCTCCTAGATCTGCCTGCTTTGGGCTTTCTTCCAATGCCCTCACACAGTAATTTTTTTAATGCTTTATCCAGAGTACACAGTTATCGGCAACAAGGTTAATCCAATTGGAGCTTACTTGACATTAAACAAAAGCAGAACTCCAGGCTTGAGGGTCATAAAGTCAAAATTGCACTTCTTAGTATCATTTTTCAAGAAGCACTTTGAGACTATCAAGGTGAAGTCTCCCTCAATGTCTTCTTCTTATTGAAATAGAAAATTCTTCATCTCTTACAGAGAATTTCCATTCGAAGTTCACCGATTGTCAACACTAGAGAGTCACTTTGCAATTTCAGAACGATTTGTTTTAAAAACCCAATTCCTAACAACTTCGGGTGGCAATTGCTTTGGCTAATGTAGGCATTGTGAGAGAGTCTTAAGCCACATCTGTTACAAATATCTTGCGAAGATAAACCAGAATTCAGGGAGTTCCTATCATCTCATTTGCCTAATATGCTTAACAGTGAAGGTAAAAAAGTCGACTATATGAAATATCTATCAGTCAAAGAAGGTCTTGGGAGAACGAAACATGCTTATACTTGTGTACTTCATAGAGTTCATAATCTAAGATTGACACATTTGAGTTTGGGATTAAGAATTGGAAGATAATCACTTCCCGGCCTTTTGGCTAAGATGAAGTTCCTCTGTGTTTAATATCTGATATGTCCTCTATCCAAGGACAATACATTAAGTAGATTTTTGGAGCAGGAGTTGGAATAAGGAGGCTGCTCTGTCTACACCACACATGGCCCTGGTGTTGCAATACTTCCAGGAATGGTGCAGGCCCTCGGGGGCAACAGTAGTGGTGCAAATGGCAGGCTGCTTCTAGCTTTTGAAGTCACCCCCTGGGCCTATGTGCAGAGGAGATGCAGTAGTTTGCTTCTTGTCCTGCAGCAGGAGCTTGGCAGGAAGCCAAGTAGCCAAGTTCCAGCATCCCTGGCCGGAGTACCTAAGGCCCCTAAGGCCTACCTTCCACGTGGGACAGCTGACCTGTGTGCGTGTGGCGATCAGGACAAGCCTCGCCACACTCCATCCACCCCAGGAAAGTCCCAGCCTCCTCCTGTTCCCAGGTGCCTCCATCTCTTCTCTGTGTCACTCCCCCCACCCAAACCACCATTTAAAAAAAAAAAAAAAAGGATTGGAAGACAGATATAGGATAACAGATGATAGAGCATGAAAGAGTTAAACATACTGGTCAGTCTATCCTTTTGTTGCTAGTTTAACAGACTTCAGCCAGTCTCAATTTAACCTTGTGTTAGTTTTTGTAGTATCTAGTATGGGATCATAATATCTAGAAATCTTCCATGTATCTTATCAGAAATATGACCCAGTAAACAAAATTGTATCTCTTTTTGTGAAACAAACCTACCTGTAATTCCTCCGCATTATTCACAAAGCCCTAGGACAACAGTGTACGTTGTTTGTGACATTAGACTTAAGCATTGTATTTATTGCTACAGATAGATCTGTGGTCTAATATAGACACACTAGTATTCTTTGCAGAAGAGATACACTGAAATAGCTATTTCTAAGTGTTCCCATTGCTTAAATGGGAACTGGTATTTGAGAAACTTTAAAATTAAAAGTTAATGAATCAGGGGCACCTGGGTGGTTTAGTTAAGTTTCTTAACTCTTGATTTCTGCTCAGGTCAGGATCTCAGGGTCCATGGAGCCCCACGTTGTGCTCCACACTCAGTGGGGACTCTGCTTGTACATGCATGCTCTCTCTCTCTCTCTCTCTCAAAAAAAAAAAAAAAAAAAAAGTTAACGAATCCAATTAAAATACTCAAAGTATTTTAAAAGCTACAGTGAATTCCAAGCCAGCAAGATTAGATGGGAAAGGGAGTGCACCCTTAACTCACCTGTAGGGAGAATGTGTAGACACCCTGGCTCCTGAACCACAGGAAAAGGAGTCACGAAAGCAAACCTTAGCAATATCCACTCAAACAGGACAAGCTTTTCAACAAAGAAAAGTTAGGATTTAATTTCGGGAAAGACTGTATTTTTAAAAATTCACTTGGTCAGCCCAAGGCCATAACTAGTAAAATTGCCCTGTTGCCAGATACACCCCTACTGTAGAGATGGACCTATCAGAAAATCTCATTCAGCCGTTTTCTCATTCATTTATTTAACTAGCTTCTACTGAGTGCCAGCCACATGCTGAGAGAGGGCAAGAGTCTGATAGAATGATGGCGAGCTAAACAGACAGGACTCACATTCATTAGCTTTCACTGTAATATGAAGGATGGATGCCATCCCAAGCATTCTGATCCCAGAGCCCCCCTTTCTAAATTTCATAATATGTCAGCAAAACAGACGTGCAGAGAATACAACTTTAACCTCTTTTTAGGTAGATCTTTTATTTTCAAATGAATCCTTGCTAGCAGGCCACCTCTTAGGGAGTTTTCTATTCTGTTCCTTTACCCTGAACCATTCATTTACATCTTCCTTCCCACAAGCAAATCTTGAAACCAGAATCAGGTTCTCCTGCTGGCCATGCCAGTTCCTGACCCAGCTCACCACTAAAATATAAAAAGTCCATATTGAAGGGCTCAGAGTCAAAACATTTTCTCTATCATGGTTTTAACTCTGTGTTCTGATACCAACATTATAAAGGCTAGGGGAAGGCCCATTGTACAAGAGAAACAAATAAAAACAGTGCATTCCAAAACAAAACAAAACAAAATGCAACAAAATCCACTGCTTCTCATTCCATGTGTAGAATTTTGATACTAAAATAATTCTCTGAAAAACTGAAAGGAAATGCAGCCCATTAAGTTTCTAAAAAAAAAAAAAAAAGCCAGCAGTCCCCTCTAGATTCACTGAAGTCTGATGTATGACAAGCTTCATTTCAAACATGCTTTAGAAACATGGTGTAACTCTGACAAGTCAGACTTTGTAACTTGGCAGAGGGAAAGTTTTCGAAACGTATTTATATATGTGTTGGGTGTAATCTGTTAGTGTGCTGGGAAACTTCTTGAAAGGGATTTTTATAAGTCTCATCTTGTCTCTCTCAAGTGGCTGTTAAAAATAGAGAGTTTATTGGCAACTATTTTCCCTTGTGTTAGAGAAGGATTAGCTTAATCCTGGTAAAATATCTTAACACTTCACTATATTCAATTTTATACAACTAAACTTTCATTACGCCTAATGCTAAAATAACTGCACCTATCCTAAGTGATTCAAAAGTTATACATTTGTCAGGTTTGTTTTTACAGACCTATGAAACTTAAGCACTGTTCTCTACGTGAGGTGACATTTCGCCTTCCTACCTACACCTGAATTATTTTAAATTTGGAGTAAGGTTTATTTCTTTCAGTTATTTTTTTCCTATAAAATGTTAGAGGCTTCTCCTGTGTATTTAATACA
Organism: Taxidea taxus jeffersonii; assembly: GCA_003697995.1. Taxonomy (NCBI): domain Eukaryota; kingdom Metazoa; phylum Chordata; class Mammalia; order Carnivora; family Mustelidae; genus Taxidea; species Taxidea taxus. The sequence goes on from RCUC01115460.1 coordinate 18,084, forward strand.
GTATGATAGAATGAGTCAAGCAAGCCTTGTAATCTTCACTACAGTGCCCAGTCTACAAAGCTATTTGAGATCCTCCTTTTTAAAATGACCCCATTTAGAGTTAGAATATTTGTGTTACATACTAGCGCTGCCCTCCTTCCCAATTATATAAAGTCCAAATGTGACATTTTTCCCCCTCGCTCCCACATTCTGGGCCGGTCCAAAGCTAAGTTAAATGGGCAAATTGTGTCCTGATTCCCCATCAATACATTCAGCTTCATTTTTTTTTTTTCTTCTCTGGTGTTTCCTCTGCTTTTTCCTCCTCATTGAAAAATATCTATTGCCCTTCCAGGAACAAAACCTGACATCAAGAAAAAATCTGCCTTTGTTTCCAGATAGGACAACTTGCTTTTCCTCTCACAGGAGTGTTTGTCTTCCAAACCTTATCTCTACTCTTCAAATGAAAGAATGTGTCCTTGTTAAAGAATTTCAGAGTTGTTTCTCCCTTGCGCAAAGGCATGCACCTTGTAGCCTCATGATCTGGACCTTGGAGCATCCAAAGTCAGTGACAGGGAAAGAGAGACATGGCAGAATCTCACTGGCTCTTTCTCACCCTAGAGCCCTTTCTTCCTCTCCCTGTGCCTTGGCAGCACACGTCAGGTGCCTTGACCCAATTACCGGGGAAGTTATGAACTGTGGGTGGCGTGTGGCTTTTTGGCTGATCAACAATGATCTTGGCTCCTTTGGGTACCCTGGGTTCCCTTATTCCTACACAGAAAACACACCCATCTCCCCATGGTAGATAATCCCAAATCCTGGCCAGCCCCCGCCCCTGACTCAAAGTCCAGAAAATACTCAGTGGTGTCTTCATCAAAATTAGGTAGGGGTCTTTTTGGTCTGGAGATGTATGAATGGAACTGTTTTTCCCCCCTCATTTCCCTCATATACTCCCACCCAAAAAGCCACAGTGAAATGACAGGAGAACCCCGGCGGACATTCCCATTCAGAAGGAGGAAGACAAGAAGACAGAGCAGTCATGATCCACGGCACCTCCGACCCGGGAGGGCCATCAGTTCTCTCCCTTGCTTCATCCCACCTATCTCTGGGTGGTTCCACCTTCTCTCCTATCCATTTCCCAACTGGGCCACATACCAAGAGTGACCTCTGGAGGATAGGCCCTCTTGGAGGACTGCTAGCTTTTCAGCTCAGTTCCAGCTTCGAGGATTTTAATGACGCAAGAGTTGTTTGAAGTGTACTTTTTCCCCCATGCTCACTTTCTTTGACATTTCATTTCTCTCTGAGACTAAGTTGGTTCCTGATCGTGGTCTGGAAGCATGTGGCCTCTAGAAAAGGAGAGTTGGGGAACAGTGATGGTCTGTCACCAAGCAGGCATAAATTAAAATCCTTCCCGCAGTCCTGACATGGAAATATTGCCACTTTGACCTTTTTCAGATGGAGAATATGGGAAGCTATTTTGGGAAATAAAGTGTCCTTCCCAGAATGCCTCAAAATAGGCATGTGGGTAATGCTAACCTTGCCAGTATGACTTTATTTGGGGGCATACTTTTGTGCCCAGTTGGTCTGACTGAGGCAAGCCTAGAGACAATGGAACATCAAATTTGAAAACTGAACGCTTTCCCAAAAATCCAAGGCTTGGGGTTACTCCACCCAGGTCACATATATGATTTTTGTTTCTTTGGCTCCACATGCATTACATTTGCGTTAGTTGTTTTCTTTTAAACTAATTGCTAAGACGTTATGTTCAGCTGGGCAGGT
>RCUC01115461.1:0-19938 GCA_003697995.1 Taxidea taxus jeffersonii
AATCTTTCCCAGCTGTATGGTAGCAACACAGCAGCATGTATTGTGTGCAGAGGTGTGTGTAAAATTGCCAGTACTCGCTTCCTCATCTGCCGAGACCTTTTGATATTACAGCATCTGTTAATGAGGCTGGGTGATGCCGTAAGTACTGCCTGAGGGAAACTTGTAAAACCTACTCACACAGAGCAGAACGTGCAGACTTTTGTCTTTGTTCACTGCTCTGTCACCTACGTTTGACCTGTAGTGAGTGTCTAAAATGCAGATTAAGAACATATATGATGGGGACACTGGGGTGGCCCAGTCAGTTAAGTGTCTGCCTTCAGCGTCCTGGGATCGAGCCCCATGTTGAGCTCCCTGCTCCGCGGGAGCCTGCTTCTCCCTCTCCCTCTGCCTGCCTCTTCCCCTGCTTGTGTAGGCGCACTCTCTCTGTCCAATAAATAAATAAAATTAATAGGGCGCCTGGGTGGCTCAGTGGGTTAAGCCGCTGCCTTCGGCTCAGGTCATGATCTCAGGGTCCTGGGATCGAGTCCCGCATCGGGCTCTCTGCTCAGCAGGGAGCCTGCTTCCCTCCCCCCTCTCTGCCTGCCTCTCTGTCTACTTGTGATCTCTCTCTCTGTCAAATAAATAAATAAAATCTTTAAAAATAAATAAATAAAATTAATAAATTAAGTAAAATTTAAAAAAAAAAAAAACAAAAGAAATACATTACATGGGCCACCTGCTGACTCAGTCAGAAGATCATGCAGCTCTTGAGTTTGAGTCCCATGTTAGGTATAGAGATTACTTAAAAGTAAATAGGGGTGCCTGGGTGGTTCAGGTGATTGTTTTTATTCTACCTCACACAGCTAATCAGTATTTTCACACATCATTAAGTATTCTGCTACAAAATTATTTTTAATAGTTAACCTAGCACAGTTTTATTCAACCAGTCACATTTATGGCCATCCAGGTTGTTGCCAGTCGTTTCCTCATACCTATAAATATACATAGACCTCTACTATATTTCTGAGATAAATTCTCAAAACTCTAATTGATTGGTCACAACCTATGCACATTTTTAAGGCTTTTGGTGGTATTTCCAAATTTTCCTGTAATGTTCATAACTATTTTTATCCACATAAGGAAGGGCTTAGATGTCCCTCTTCCTGTTCTTGAATTCTGAGCCTGCAGATTCAGTGAAAGTTACACTTTTGTTTTCTCTTTCACCATCAGCATTTTTGTACTGTTAAATCTTTGGGTAGATATTTTTGCTACCCTAAAATTTAGGTGTGTAGCCTTTATATGTTGCTTTTTGTGTGTGCCCTTTGTAACTGTGGTTTGTTTTTTGTTTTTGTTTTTTTTAATTTTACCTCCACCCAAACTTTAAGAGTTATCATCACTAATCGCTATGTATGGTCTCACCTACCCACCCGTCATGTACAGGTGATCTTGGGAGCTGGTCAGCTCATTCAAGACCAGCAAGACCTACTACACCGAACAACTCCTCTACTCTTATCTTACTATCTCATTAAGTGGGGAAGTCAGTGCTTGGCAACTGATGTTCCAGTTGACACACTGTGAGTTTCATTATTCTGGTTATTTTTTAAATAAAGTGCGAGTTTGGTTATTTTATTCCTTGTCTTAAAAAAAATTGTAAACATTACGCAGTTCCATGATTTGCCTATAAAATTCAGAGCATTTAGCTGCTTCGATTTCCAAAGGTTGAAGGCAGTTTATAAAAAGGATCAAAATACTAGATATACATTATTATATATGTGGTTTTCTGAAAAGAAAAAATGTTTATTCTGAAGTGGGAATTGAAAACATATACAATTTCTAAGATTTTGTTTTTTTTCTAAGAAACTGTTGAGAGAGATAGTTTTTCACTGACCACCCATTTTTTTAATGCTTTTTCTAAAATTGACGTAGAGTTGACACAATATTACATGAGTTTCAGGTGTACCATTATTATGTGTGTGTGTGTGTGTGTGTGTGTGTGTGTGTTTAATATAAAGATAAATCCTGTTGAAGGCCAAATAGTTAGATGAGGTCACAGGGCAAGTTAGACCAAACACAAAAACATACTAGTTAGGAAAGGTAGGCCGAGCTGCTTTATAACCAAAAGAAAAAGGAGAATCCATTACTTACAAGAATTACACTTTAAATAAGATAAACTATCCTCTTTGGTAATATGCTTTCCATAGAGCATTTATGTGTAACTTACTAACAATGTCATTGGGAGACTTGTAATATTTTTGTATAACTGCTGTCTTTTTCTCTGTTCTCAACAGGGAGTCCAATCTCCAACACTTGTCAGTGCTGGAACTGACGGACTCTGGTGCTGTAATGGCAAATAAGTTTGGTAAGGACTAGACTGTATGCATTTGATTTCCAATTTGGCTTTTATTGGGTATTCATTAAAAAGATCCTTTGCCGGGACGCCTGGGTGGCTCAGTGGGTTAAGCCGCTGCCTTTGGCTCGGGTCATGATCCCAGGGTCCTGGGATCGAGTCCCGCATGGGCTCCCTGCTTGGCAGGGAGCCTGCTTCTCTCTCCGCCTCTGCCTGCTTGTGTGCTCTCTCTCTCTCCTCTCTGACAAATAAATAAATAAAATATTAAAAAAAAAAAAAAGGTCCTTTGCCACCTCGCTGCTTTCATTTGGGGAGGTTCATAAGCAAGCTGTGGCATGAGGGCTGCAAAAGGGAGCCCATGAAACCCCAGGCAGCCCAAATCAGTCATAAACTAAGGGTATTGCATACATAAACATATATATGGGGGCACCCAGGTGGCTCAGTCGTTAGTCTGCCTTTGGTCAGGTCATGAACCCAGGGTCCTGGAATCAAGTCCCACATCAGGCTCCCCGCTCATCTGGAAGCCTGCTTCTCCCTCCCACTCCCCCTGCTTGTGTTCCCTCTATCACTATATCTCCCTCTGTCAAATAAATTAAGATCTCAAAAATATATATACATATGTATGTATGTATGTATTGCTGCTTTTCTATTGTATATTGATGCTCTGGTGATTAATTCAACAAAATTATTTTTAAAATTTACTAAGTTCATGGTAGCTTTTGTAATCTTGTCTTAATAAATATTTAAAAGGCATCGTCTCTCATATTTAAGAGCCATTCTGGAGATTTTGCTTTGCATTATTTTGGTATATAAAACTTCGAATCTGGAATTTAGAGTAAATACTCCCAAAGATGCTTAGGTATAGTGAAATCAGTGAAAAGAAAAAGAAATGAGTGCACCATTGATTTAAATGGCTTTTATTGCATTTGTATAGTACTTCATACTTTATAACTACTTTTACTTATATTGCTGTTGCTTACACCCATGGTGCATTCTATATTTTGAAATAAATAAATGTTCTTTATTAGAAGTGTAAAATGAATTAGTAGACCATCTTAGTTGAAAATCTACTATCACAAATTGATGATTGTCATAACCTTTTCTTTTTAAGTATCTAGCCCTCAGACAATTGTGGAATTATTCTTCCAAGAAGTTGCAAGAAAACATATCATATCTCATCTCTTCTCTCAACCAAAGGCACCTCTGAGCCAAACTGGGTTGAATTGGCCCGAGATGATTACTGCAACTACCAATTATTTACTGCAGCTTCTGTATCCTTTTATTTAAAAGCCAGTTAGGGGCTTCTGGGTGGTTCCTTAAGTTGGCTAAGTGGCCAGCTCTTGACTTTGCCTCAGGTCATGATGTCTAGGTCCTGGTATCAAGCCCTGCCTCAGGCTCTGCCCTCAGCAGGGAGTCTGCTTGAGGATTCTCTCATCCCGCTCCTGCTCTGGCCCTGTCTCTCTCTCTCTCTCTCTCTCTCTCTCATAAATAAATGAATCTTTAAAAAAATATAAAAGCCAGTTAAAATGTGTTTTCTGTCTAAATAGCCTAAGGCTCTTATTCTCCCTGTATAATGAAGATTCTTAATGAAATTGGGTGCTTAAAACCTAGATCTCTTTTGAAACCTTTTATGTTCATCAGGTATTTATTGAATGGCTCTATATGTTAGACACTATGGTAGATGCTGGGTGTCCAGTGGCGTCAACAGTATGTGCCAGTGTACTAGAGTTCAAAGTGGTCACCCAGGGATGAAATACATTGTTTATTTAGCCCATAGTTAATTTGAGTTCTGAGTTAGGTGACTAGGCTTCTAGTATATAACCTTTAAACCATATTTGTCTAATATAAGAAGATGTGCTCTACCACCTTCTCTTTACCTTCTTTTTTAAGTCATTGCATGGAGTTCGATGTCCGGTATATGTTTGTACACACACACACACACATATGTATGTATGTTTGCCGAAAAAGTTAAAAAAATCTCCTTATCCAGTGACTAGATGGCCTAGCAATCCTGGATGTCTCTTTCTGGAATGTTTGATGGGAAATTGTCAGTATGTACAATTGCAGGTGAGTGCTATTGAATATTTCAGGTTTAATCATTCTGGTAAAGAATGGGATTTCAGAAATTTTTTTCTTTGTAAGTGTTATCTGCATTTTAATTGGCTAATAATAAGAACCACAATAATTTAAACTTGAGTGCACCAAAACATACCCTAGAGACATTTTCTTTTTTTTTTTTTTAAGATTTTATTTATTTATTTGATAGACAGAGATCACAAGTAGGCAGAGAGGCAGCCAGAGAGAGAGAGGAGGAAGCAGGCTGTCCGCAGAGCAGAGAGCCTGATGCGGAGCTCGATCCCACGACCCTGGGATCATGACCTGAGCCGAAGGCAGTGGCTTTAACCCACTGAGCCACCCAGGCGCCCCTAGAGACATTTTCTTTACTTCTCTCTTGACATGTCATTCCTAATTTTTTTTCTAGAGTATCTTGTTTTGCTTTTTAAACCCTGTTAGGTTCTCTTTATACTAAAACAAACATACCATTGTCTTCATATAAATCCTTTAAAGGAATCTAGTCATTAAACCAGTAAATACAAAAGTTGAAAATTGCTAAGTCGGAAAAGTGTATGTGTGTTTACATGTATTGGTGTTATTAGAGTCCTGTTTGCTTTTTTTTAAAAGTGTCTAACCTAATACAAGAGTAGATTAACAGTATTAGATTTTAATTTCCAGATGATTTCAGGAAATACACCTTTGTATTGATTAACCACTGTCTTCTTTCCCTCTTTGAAGACCTTGGGAATGGTTATCTCCTTATATTTATTTTCTAATCAGAAAGCACCTTTTATGCCTTTAAGGATTATATTCAACTGCTACGTCCCTGGTGTCAAGTCAATGTTGGTTCCTGTCGATTTATGCTGGGACGGTGCTACCTGGTTACCGGAGAGGGACAGAAGGTAAATTGCATTTGAATGATGAACTAACTTCAGTGCAAAAAGAACACAGTCTCCATTTAACTAGGTTAGAAGGATGGGAGGCATGGAATCCTCTAGATAAGAATAAAGACAATTAGTACAAGCAAGAGCTGTATGGGGATTGTTCAGCATTCATGTGCTTTGTAAATTAATTAGAACATAGGAAAACATGAAGAAGAAAACATTAAAACCCTTTTGCTTATGTGTTGGTGTTTTTAGGGATAAATTTTGTAAATCAAATTTATTACTCAGTTACATGTTTTCATCATATACTTTTTTAACTTTATGCTGCTTTCTCACCCTCATTATGGAAGCTTACCTTTCTTTTTTTTTTTTTTTTTTTAAAGATTTTATTTATTTATTTGACAGACAGAGATCACAAGTAGGCAGAGAGGGAGGCAGGGCTTCCTGCTGAGCAGAGAGCCCAATGCGGGGCTCGATCCCAGGACCCTGAAACCATGACCTGAACCAAAAGCAGAGGCTTAACCCACCAAGCCACCCACGTGCCCTGAAGTTTACCTTTCTAATCTGTTCCCTGATATCCTATTTATGTAAATTTTCAAACATGCAGGAAAGTTTAAACACTTAAACAATCATATACTCACCACTCAAATTCTGCAAATGCTAACATGTTACTATGCTCCTGTGTATTTATCCATCAATTTTCTTATTAAAGTTTACTTTTTAATAGCATTTAAATTAAAAAGTGAGATAAGTTAAAGAAAAATATTAAATAATGTTTCAGATAGAATTTAGAATGGCAGACATTGTAAATTTAGTCAAGTCTTAATTTTTCTTTTTTTGGCTTACCTTTAGCACCTGAAACCTGCGTGCCCTTCCCCCCACCCCATCCTCCCCTCCCCTGTCCCCAACGCCCGTGACTTTTAAGCAGCTAGAACAGTTCATTATAAGTCATTTTGTATTCTTTTAATTCTCCAGGCTCTGGATTGCTTCCGCCATGCAGCATCTGAAGTGGGCAAGGAGGAGTTCTTGGATCGCTTGATTCGCTCAGAGGATGGGGAGATTGTGTCCACCCCCAAGATGCAGTATTATGATAAGGTACATTATGATGTGGTTTGGTCCTTCTTAAACCACCCTGTGTAAAAATGTTTCTGAAATCATTGTTTTGATATCTGGGGAGGAAAGTAATGTAAAAATTTAATCGTTCCCTAAACTTCCAAGAGAAGAGAAACGAATTTGCCTGGAGAAATGAAAGAAATGTATATTTTAATAAAATGGGTGTTTTTAACTTAAGTGAAATTCCCGTCATGATACCAGTTTGTTAGCCTGGTCATCAGAACTTTATTTTTTTTTTTAATACTTTTTTTTCTTTTAAGATTTTATTAATTTATTTGACAGACAGAGATCACAAGTAGGCAGAGAGGCAGGCGGAGAGAGAGGGGGAAGCAGGCTCCCCACTGAGCAGAGAGCCTGATGTGGGGCTCGATCCCAGGACGCTGGGATCATGACCCGAGCTGAAGGCAGAGGCTTCAACCCACTGAGCCACCCAGGTGCCCCATCAGAACTTTATTGATACTAGTCTTGCCTAAAGCTCAAGGAATTAACTTGGAATGCTGTATTTAGCCTTAGTTTAAGATTTGGACCTCTGTCCCTCCTGACCTTTTTTCCTGTCAGTTTTTTCTCTGGTCATTCAGTTCTAGAAAGAGTGGTGTGCTTACTATCTCTGTACACTCTCTTCCCCTCAAGACCTTTCTACCTGCTATTCCCCCTTTTCCGAGGTAGTCAAGCCTCAAGCCTCATTTCACTGAAGTCTCTCTATCTGTCACCATAACATTTAACCATGCTTGATGTTTAGGCTTTAGGTAACTATTTGTTGTTACCTGAATTTCCCACCAAAACGAAAAATGCGACAGAGGCAGGCATAACCATTTTGTTCCTTCCTTGCTTGTAAAAGAGACAAATGATTTTTTTTTTTTAAGGTGAGCTCTACACCCATTGTGGGGCTTGAATTCATGCCCCTGAGATCAAGAGTTACATGCTATACTGACTGAACCAACCAGCACCCCAAGATAGATGAATTTTTACTGAAATATATTTGTAGCTCTTAATAACCATCCACATCCTTCTGATGAGAAAATTATTTTGAATTCTAAAGATATTTTTAAAGATTTATTTATTTATTTTGGAGAGAGAAAGCACGTGAGCAGGGTAGGGAGAGGGAAAGAATCTTAAGCAGGCTCCACGCTCAGCATGGAGCCTACCAAGGGGCTCAATCTCACGACCCTGAGATCATGACCTGAACTGAAATCAAGACTTGGTCACTTAACTGACTGAGCCACCCAGGCACCCCAGGTTTTTTGTTTGTTTTTAAGTAATCTCCACACTCACTGTGGGGCTCAGACTCAACAACCCCAAGATCAAGAGTTGCACATTCCACCAACTGAGCCAGCCAGTCACCTCGAATTCTAAGGATTTTTAGTCAAGGCTGGCTAGATTTGAAGATTGGTAAATCCCCTGAAATTGTGTGCAAAATGCTGCTTGTATTTTTTCTGTGAAGTTCTATAGCTTTCATCAGAAGAAACTTACTGATTCAAAAACATGAAAAATCACTGCTCCAATGGACCCCAAAGCGGGCCTTGGGGAAGAAAATACTAGAACTCTCACAGAATAAATAAATAAAGATATGCTAATGTTTGGGGCGCCTGGGTGGCTCAGTCGGTTAAGCAGCTACCTTCGGCTCAGGTCACGATCCCAGGGTCCTGGGGTCAGTTCCCACATCAGGCTCCCTGCTCAGTGGGACGCCTGCTTCTCCCTCTGCCTGCTGCTCCCCCTGCTTGTGCTTTCTCTCTCTCTCTCTCTGACAAATAAATGAGTAAAATCTTTAAGGGGCGCCTGAGTAGCTCAGTGGGTTAAGCCTCTGCCTTTGACTCAGGTAATGATCTCAGGGTCCTGGGATCGAGTCCCGCATTGGGCTCTCTGCTTAGCAGGGAGCCTGCTTCTCCCTCTGCCTCTGCCTGCCACTCTGTCTGCCTGTGCTCACTCTCTCTGACAAATAAATAAATAAAATCTTTTTTTAAAAAAAAGAAGAAAAACTTAATATTTACTAGCTGCAGTCATTGATATACCCTATGTTCTAGTTACTCCAATTCTGAATATATCCAGAAACATGTACATATTTTACCAAAACATTGTGCAATTATGATCCAAGCAGGTATTTATAAAACTCATACACTGGCCAAAAAAAACAACAACAAAAAACTCATACACTGGAAACCCAAGTGTCCACTGACTGAATGGGTCGATAGATTATGGTATATTCTTTACATGGAATACCACAGCAATGAAAGGAAATCCTGCATATAACAACAGATCAGTCTTATAAACATGTTAAGCAAAGTAAGAGAAACACACAAAAAAACACATACCATAAGATTTGATTTCCATGAAATTAAAAACAGAACCAGTAAAAGTCAGAAGTGGCTGGAAGGAGTCACCTGGGAGCTTTGGAATGCTGCTATGTTATAATTCTTATTTTAGGTGCTTGTTATATGGATATGTTTACTTTGTGAATATTCAATCAGCTGTGTACCTAGGATTTTTGTACATTTCTAAATATATGTTATATTTCAAGAAAAAAGTATAAAATAAAAAGCACCCAAAACAAAAAGGTGTTTTATACTATTAATAAAGAAAAGAATAAATAAATACTAATAAAAATAATTAAAACTATTTTTTATCTTTATTTCATCTTCTATAAATTCATATGTTGAGTGTGTTAAACATATATATTAGAGAGCTGTGTGTACATAAGTAAAATACATATGCACATGTGTTAATAGAGTGTTAATAGACATTGTTAATAGAGTGGACAATCAAAAAAGTTTGAAGAGCACTATTCTATCTTGTTTAGAAATGGATTATCTCAAACATTATTCTCTTCAGGGGTTTATAAGGCTAGGGTGGCAATTTATTTTCTGGGCTTTAAATTCATCTGTGACCTAAACAGTTACTAGGAGTTATTAGTTTAGTTACTAGTTACTAGGAGTTACTAAATAGTTACTAGCAGTGAAGTATAGTGTGTTCCTTCAACAAATACTGAGTACCCACTGTGTACTAAACATTGAACATAAAAGACCAATAGGAAATTTTACAGCCTGTTATTTGACAGTAGAATCTAAAAGAAAGTCTTTTTTTTTATTTATTTAAGTAATCTCTATACCCACCAAGGGGCTCGAACTCATGACCCCGAGATCAAGAGTCACATGCTCTTCCGACTGAGCCAGCCAGGCGCCCCTAAAGGAAAGTCAAATAGTAACCAAATAATCCTGTCTTGTAGTCAGCATCTTTGATTTAATCTTCATCTTAACTAGTTATCTTTCTGATTAATTCCCATTTCAGTTTGAATTGCACTACCATATTAATTATAATGGAAACTCCCTGTTTCTCCTCAGGTTTTGCGTCTACTAGATGTTGTTGGCTTGCCTGAGCTTGTTATTCAGTTGGCTTCATCAATATTAACTGAAGTAGGTGGTGACTGGAAAAGTCAGGTAAGAACTAACTATAATCTAGTTATTTCCCTTTGGATTTGGCATGGATGTGGCATTTTAATTACTATTGTTCTTTTTGCCTCTGTTTGACATTTAGGCTACCTTGAGGACATGCATTTTCAAACATCATTTGGATTTGGGTCACAATAGCCAAGCATATGAAGCCTTAACCCAAATTCCTGATTCTAGCAGGTAGTCAAGCCCAGTCTTTTTTAGAGAAGACAGTTTACCAGCCTTGTTTAATCCACTGAGATAGTTTGTCCTCACGTCCCTTTTTTTTTCCTCCTAGGCAGTTAGATTGTCTGCGGCAGCTGGTGGTAGTTCTTTGTGAACGCTCACAGCTACAGGATCTTGTAGAGTTTCCTTATGTTAATCTGCATAACGAGGTAATTTTATTTGTCCGCTGATGACTGGACACAGCTCTGGTAGTTGTCATGCTCCCTACTAACTTTGATATCTGATTGCTTCCCCTTTGTTAGGTTGTGGCAATAATTGAATCACGTGCACGAGCTGTGGACCTTATGACTCACAATTACTATGAGCTCCTCTATGCCTTTCACGTCTTTCGCCACAATTACCGGAAGGGTGAGCAGTTGAAGCCAACAGTCTTTGTTGGGGCAACCTTAGCAGTTTAATCATGTTTTTTTGTTTTTTGTTTTTTTTTTTAAAGATTTTATTTATTTATTTGATAGACAGAGATCACACAAGTAGGCAGAGAGGCAGGCAGAGAGGGGAGGGGAGAAGCAGGCTCCCTGACGAGCAGGGAGCCCGATGCGGGACTCGATCCCAGGACGCTGGGATCATGACCCGAGCCGAAGGCAGCGGCTTAACCCACTGAGCCACCCAGGCATCCCTTAATCATGTTTTATAAAAATGCTGTTTGACTTAATTTTTACCTTATTTTCACCATTGAAGGAGTGTTCTCTTTATGCAATTGGGGAAATCATGTTTAATTACAAGATTAGCTTCACCCTTTTGAGGATTACCTGTTAGCCTTAAAGACATGCACTTATCCCATTCTAGAACATTCTTCAGGAATCTTCAGTGAGATGTCTTTCTACCTATATCTTCTGTCTGATATTAAAAGAAACTAACTTTTACTAGAGGCATCTGGAATTCTTGTGGCTTGTTTTGAGTTCTTGTGCCAGCTTGCTATTGCCCGTTTCTTATTATTGCTGATTGTTTTGAAAGTAAGTTGTAGACTCTTGTTTCAGTGTATAAATGCTTGAGATGCATCTGCTAAGGACATTTTCTTAGATAACCTCAATACAATTATCAGATTAAAGAAATATAACTAGGGGCACCTATGGCTCAGTGGGTTGGAGCCTCTACCTTCAGCTCGGGTCCTGGTCCCAGGGTCCTGGGATCGAGCCCGGCATCAGGCTCTCTGTTTTTCGGGGAGCCTGCTTCCTCCTCTCTCTCTGCCTTGCCTCTCTGCCTACTTGTGATCTCTGTCTGTCAAATAAATAAAATCTTTTAAGAAAAGAAAAGAAATATAACTAATTTCATGAATTAACTGTGAATATAATGCCAATGTGATTTTTTAAATAGCACATTCCTCCCATACCATCCTTACCCCCGATCCAGAATCACATATTGCATTTATTTGCCATGTCTTTAGTCTCCTTTAACCTGGAACAGTTCTTTTAGCCTGACTTTGCCTTTTGATGTCGTTGATATTTTTGAAGAGTACAGGCCAGTCATTTTTGTAGAATGTATCTTAGTTTGGACTTGTATGATAATTAATGAAGTCTTTATCAGAACAGCTAAAATGGGGGTGCCTGGGTGGCTCAGTGGGTTAAAGCCTCTGCCTTCGGCTCAGGTCATGATCCCAGGGTCCTGGGATGGAGCCCTGTGTCGGGCTCTCTGCTCAGTGTCCAGCCTGCTTTCTCCTCTTTCTCTCTCTCTCTCTCTCTGCCTGCCTCTCTGCCTACTTGTGATCTCTGTCTGTCAAAATCTTAAAAAAAAAAAAAAAAAGGCAAAATCTTTGAGACAGGAAAAAAAAGAACAGCTAAAATGCAAAGGGATTGTATGTCTGTTTTAAGATCACATTTTATGAGATAACCACTGTGGATTTCCTTTGGAACTAGTAATATTTTTTACCATTTTCACTCAGAGAACTTTTCATAAGGTTTATTGCTGATTTTCATTGAAAGAATAGATGGAAGTAATTAATAAACCTGTTCTTAATTTTCCTAATGGTGAAACATGTTTGCATGTTCCTTATATTCTTGACTCCTACAGACAGGAACATGTAGATGATTAAAGATCTCTCACTGTTTGTTTTTACAATAGCAATATCCATTACATCAACCTGGTTAAGATCACTTTAGTTGAAAGTGCTTGTGTAGCTCAGTTGGTTAAAGCGTCTGCCTTTGGCTCAGGTCACAATCTTTGGGTCCTGGGATGGAGCCCTACATCGGGCATCCCACTCAGCAGAGAGTCTACTTCTCCCTCTCTCTCTCTTCCTCCACCCCCCTTGTGCTCTCTCGCTTTCTCTCTCTCAAATAAATAAATAAAACTTTTTTTTTTTTTTTTTAAGACCACTTTAGCTGAATTAATGTTCAGATCTTTCTGGAGCAAGACTTGTTCTTCTAAAAAAAAATGTCTTAATATGGCAGGCACTCGGAAACATTTGTTGGCGGGGGAAAGTCAAGTCAATTTCTTTTTTTTTTTTTTTTTTTTTAAGATTTTATTTATTTATTTGACAGAAAGAGAGAACACAAGCAGGGGGCGTGGCAGGCAAAAGGAGAGGGCAAAGCAGGCTTCCCACTGAGCAGAGAGCCTGACGAGGGGCCATCCCAGGACCCTGGGATCATGACTTGAGCCGAAGGCAGATGCTTAACTGACTGAGCCATCCAGGCACCCCATCAGTTTCATTTTAAGTAAAATTATATGAATTTTAAAACTGTTGGAATGAAAAATAATTTCATTTGAAAACTAAAAGAAACGTTAAATGCTCTTTGGTTTCTGGAGTTTCGTGCTGCCTCAGAACAAGGTGTTTTTCAATATCTTATTTGGCCCGTGTGACTCAAGTATTATAAAGATGATTCATTCATGAGCAGAGCATTCAAACATTTCTTGGTTGCACTGGGTAGAATTAGGTAAAAATGTGGCTGAAACTAGCACTCTAAACTAGTTTTCTGTACTATCTGGGAATGTAGTATCTAAAAGTTAGAAGTAGGAACACCTGGCTGGCTCAGTTGGTAGAGCTTACAACTCTTATTCTCAGGATCATGAGTTCAAAGCCCCACGTTGGGTGTTGAGATCACTTTTAAAATGAATGAATGGGGCGCCTGGGTGGCTCAGTTGGTTGAGCGACTGCCTTCAGCTCAGGTCATGATCCTGGATTCCCAGATCCAGTCCAACATTGGGCTCCCTGCTCAGTGGGGAGCCTGCTTCTCCATCTGACTTTCTTCCTCTCATGCTTGATCTCTCTCATTCTCTCCTCTCTCTCAAATAAATAAAATCGTAGAAAAAAATAAAATGGAATGAATGAATGAATGTCAGAAGTAATATTTACAGATTTTTTCTTTTTTTTAATTGTAATAAAATCCACATAAATAACTTAACCAATTTTTAGTGTTCAATAGTATTATGTATATTCACATTACTGTGTAACCAATGTCCAGAACTTTTCATCTTGCAAAATGGAAACACTGTACTCATTAAGCAACTTCCCATTTCTACCTCCTGCAGCCCCTGGCAACCATCATTCGACTTTCTGTCTCTGTGAATTTGGCTACTGGAATCATATCTTATTTGTCTTTTTGTGACTGGCTTATTTCCCTTAGCCTAATATCTTCAAGGTTCATCCATGTTATAGTATGTGACAGAATTGCTTCCTTCTTCTGTTATATGTATATGTCACATTTTGTTAATCCACCCATCAGTGGACCCTTGGATTGCCCCCATCTTAGCCATTATGAATAACGGCTGCTGTGCACAAGGGCATACAAGTATCTCCTCAAGACCCTGCTTTCAGTGTTCAGGCTTTATGCCCAGAAGTGAAATTGCTGGATCACAAGGTAATCCCATTTTCAATTTTTTGAGGAACTGCCGTACTGTTTTATATAGCAGCTACATCAATTTACATTCCCACCAGCAGTGTTCAGTGGTTCCAGATTTTCCACATCCTCACCAACACATGATTTTTGTGTGGTTTTAAATTAAACTCAGTTTTGTTTTACGTTTTCATATTTGGTAAGTATAACAAATTTTCTAAAACACATTTTTTTTTTTTTTTAGATTTTATTTTTTAAGTAATCTCTACACCCAACATGGAGCTGAAACTTAAAAGCTTGTATGCTGTTCCGAGCCAGCCAGGCATCCCTCTAAAACACATTATTGAAATTCTGATGTTTAATTTATTTTTGCCTCCTAGCTGGTACAGTGATGTTTGAGTACGGAATGCGTCTTGGCAGAGAGGTTCGAACTCTGCGGGGACTTGAGAAACAAGGCAACTGTTATTTGGCTGCTGTTAACTGTTTACGACTTATTCGTCCAGAATATGCATGGATTGTACACCCAGCATCTGGTGCAGTGGTATGAAAGCTTTCCACCTTGGAGTTTGGGGATCATTTCACTTACTTGGCCTGGTCCTTTTGAAACTATCACCTCGTTTTGTTTCGTTTTGTTTAAAATTTCTGCTGGGATATTTGTGAACTTCATCTATTTTTGCAGCAATTCCTTTGTTACATATTACCACTTCTTTAGTTCTCCAGTTTAGAATTGTTGTAGGAAGAAGTACTTGCAGAATGATTTTGCGTTAGACCTAACTTCAAGCAAATTACTTAATTTTTTGCTACTCAGTTATCCTCCTGTATAAAATAGAGATGATCGTGGTAATGATGATATCTGCCTTATAAGATCGTTTGGGTATTAAATGAGGTAATTCATGTAGATTGCTTAGAACAGTGACAGTGCCTGGCCTGCAAAAAGTGCTCAGTAAGTGGTAGCTGCTTTTATTTCATTCATTTTTGTTAATTCCATCTACACATAACTGTTTTACACTTTTAAAAAATGCTGATGGTGTCATACATGTGCAGCTACTCATGTTGTATATCACTCGTGCATGTACTAGGCTGTTTCCCAGGGTCTGTGGTGGAGAATATAACTCTGGAACCAAGGAAGGTCAGGTGGTTTATATGGAGGTGAAGTCAACATCCTTAGACCCAGTAACTGTTAGAACTAGCTAAGTGGGTCAGCTTGGCAAACAACTCCATTCCTTTGTCTGATAGTCACAGTACCTTTGTAAGTGCCATGCTAGTTGAAATAAGCATAATTTATGTAGAGAGAATTTAAGCATGAAAGGTCTGGATCACAAATATTGAGTTAGTAATATCAAAATTAGATACAGATGACCCTTGAGCAACACGAGTTTGAACTGCCAGGTCCACTTACACACGGTTGTCTTCAATAAATGGAATAATATAGGGGCACCTGAGTGGCTCAGTCAGACGCCAGACTCTTGATTTCAGCTCAGGTCATGATCTCAGATTCATGGGATCGAGCCCCACGTTGGGCTCAGCGCAGCATCTGCTTGAGATTCTCCCTCTCCTTCTGCCCCCACTCACACATTCTCTGTCTAAATAAATAAATTTTTAAGGAATCTTTTTAAAAATGTAAATGTATTTCTCTTACAATTTTTTGAATAACGTTCTTCAGCTTCCTTTATTGTGAGAATACAGCATATGATACAGATAACATAAAAATATATGTTAATGAAAGTTTATGTTCTTGGTAAGGCATCCAGACAATAGCAAGCTATTAAGTTTTTGGAGGAGTCAGAAGTTATATGCAAATTTTCAACTATGTAGGGCATTGGCATCCCTAACCCCCATGTTGTTCAGGGGTCAACTATACTAACTTTTCAACTTTTCATTAACTTTTAATCACTTATTTTGTCTTCTCAGTATGATCGTCCTGGAGCATCCCCTAAGAGGAATCATGATGGAGAATGCACAGCTGCTCCAAGTGAGTGGGGGTCTCCTGTGGATTCTTGGCTTAAACAGTAATTATGCAGTTGTGTTATAGTATTATCTGTATTTAATGTGTGGTTTTATATAGTGATTGTAATATGTATAGCAATGTAAAAATACTGTAAAGTTTCTTTTAGCTTATTTTCAGTATTTTAACCTGCTAAAAGTTGTCTGGTTGCTCTTTGAAAACTTTGTATGGCTGTATGAGAAATGAAAATGCTTTAAAAAGTGTTGTTTGCTGTATTTAAATCAGCATAGTATCAAACTTGTTTTATCAGGCTCCTTGGATATCACCATGGAGACATGATATTCCTCCTTAAAGAGCTTGAGCTCTAGGGTTGGATACACCTGGTTTTAATTCTGCTTCTCTCACTGTGGGCATGTTCCTTTCTTTCTGACCCAGTAACAGCATTTCTGAGTTGGAAGAGTTAAATGAAATTCTGTGTAAAATACATTGTAAGCAACTCCTCAGCTGCAGCTGTTGTTACTGGAGTAGCTTGATTTAACTGAGCTGCATGCTGGAAACAGGGCTGTTGCTTTATTTTTAAGTTCAGTTTTATGGAGCCCCCCCCACCCCCCGCCATTTCCTTCCGGGGCCCTTGGAATTGACATTGAACTACTTAATGCGTAGTGGGAATTGACAGGCTGAGTTAATAGGCAGTCATGATAGGCACTTCCTTTGCACTTTGGGAATCAAACATATTTTTCTTTGGTTTCTAGCCAATCGGCAGATTGAAATTCTGGAACTGGGCGACCTGGAGAAAGAGTGTTCCTTGGCTCGTATTCGCCTCACTCTAGCTCAGCACGATCCATCGGCAGTTGCAGTTGCAGGTAGTCATGCGGCAGTCTGAGGACATGGACAGCAGGCTAGACACGGTGTGCTAGACCAGCATGCCAGATGGGCCAAGTGCCTCTCCCTGCTCCTTGGAGAGACCCGTCCCCAGAGGCCACTTCAGGTCATTGTCAGGCACCACTTGCCACTAAATAACTCTTTTTGATTTCCACAGGAAGTTCATCAGCAGAGGAGATGGTCTCTCTCTTGGTTCAGGCTGGCCTTTTTGACACTGCCATATCACTCTGTCAGACCTTTAAGCTCCCCTTAACGCCAGTCTTCGAGGGACTTGCTTTCAAGTATGTATGAAATTGTCATTCTGTTGTCTTCATTTTCTAATGCAGAAATATTGAACTGCTGCCCTGTGTGAACCAGTGGTCATAGCCAGTTGTGCTTTAAAGAAGTATTTTTTCTAGCCCACCACAGTGACTTTTTACAATTTCTTTTAGGTAATTATAATAATTTTTTAAATCTTGATTTATAGCTTCTCTTGAGAAGTCAAAAATGTGGCATCCCTAGGCCCACATTCCCACAAGATAGTACGATATGTGGCCTAAATACTGGTGTCCTTTTTAGAAAAGGCATATGTTCTCCTCATTTTTAATAATGCCTTGTACCGGGCACCTGGGTGCCTCAGTGGGTTAAGCTGCTGCCTTTGGCTCAGGTCATGATATCAGGGTCCTGGGATCAAGTCCCACATTAGGCTCTCTGCTCAGCAGGGAGCCTGCTTCCCTCTCTCTCTCTCTGCTGCCTCTCTGTCTACTTGTGATCTCTCTCTGTCAAATAAATAAATAAAATCTTTAAAAAAAAAAAAAAGAAAGAAACATAGCTTTCACTTTAAAAAAAAATAATGCCTTGTACCTAAATATTAAACTTTCAGAATTCTTCCTTTGGAAGTAAATGATCTCCTAATACCAGTGACCTCGTAGGTCATCCAGTTGTGTGGTTCTGAGGAAGGTTCGGCAGACTGGAGCTAAAGTTATCATCTCATCTCTGGTTTTAGTAACAAAAGAATGTGGTTCTTTTCAGCAAGTCAGTTTACCATGTGTGTAAACATTTTCATTGCAGATGCATCAAGTTGCAGCTGGGAGGTGAGGTGGCGCAAGCAGAAGCGTGGTCCTGGCTAGCAGCCAATCAGCTCTCATCTGTTATCACCACTAAGGAGTCTAGGTACAGCCCTGGTGCTCATCGCCCCAAAAGGGCTTACCCTCCAAATACTTCCCTCATGCACCCAGTTAGTGTCTACTGAATACACTTCCACTTCTTTAGAATCCTTCTCTAACCTTCACCTTCAGAAAACTTCGCTCCCTGTAATCAAATTTATGGTTTCTGTTGCACAGCTTGGTGCTTTAGAATTGGAACATTTTACAGTTTGGAAGTGGTCTGACATTAGTTTTCAATCCCTAAATTAGCACACCAATATCACTACTAAAATACAGATACATCACCCTCATCTTCTAAATCAGAACTTCTACATGATTCTAATGCTTGATTGGGCTCAGAAACATTAAAAAATTAGGGATCTGTAATAAAGAAGTTAGAATTGTGTAGTCAAGTAAAGATGTGGTTAGTGGGAGAGAAATAGAATCCAAGTCATTTGGTTTCTAATACTATCCCTAAACCACATTGACCCTAATAATATTAGTTGCTATTTAGTTATATTATCAATTCAGTTGTGAGTCCCTAAAGATTTTTTTCCCTGTAAATACATGCTTTGAATGGTGCTGTAAATATCTGTTAAGAATCTAGAACTGGGGGGTGGGGGGGCACCTGGGTGGCTCAGTGGTTTAAGCCGCTGCCTTTAGCTCAGGTCATGATTTCAGGGTCCTGGGATCGAGTCCCACATCGGGCTCTGCTCAGCGGGGAGCCTGCTTCCTCCTCTCTCTCTGCCTGCCTCTCTGCCTACTTGTGATCTCTCTCTCTGTCAAATAAATACATAAAATCTTTAAAAAAAAAAAAAAAAGAATCTAGAACTCGAGGCGCCTGGGTGGCTCAGTTGGTTAAACCTCTGCCTTCAGCTCAGATCATGATCCCAGGGTCCTGGGATTGAGCCCCACATCATGCTCCCTGCTTTGCGGGGAGACTGTTTCTCCCTCTCCCTCTGCTACTCCTCACTGCTTGTGCTCTCTCTCTCTCTGTCAAATAAATAAGTAAAATCTTCAAGAAAAAAAAAATCTAGAGCTCATTAGTCCTTTCTGCTTTCTTCAAGTGCTACAGATGAAGCATGGCGACTATTATCGACTTACCTGGAAAGGTACAAAGTCCAGAATAACTTATATCACCACTGTGTAATCAACAAGCTCTTGTCTCATGGAGTGCCTCTGCCTAATTGGCTTATAAACAGTTACAAGGTAAGTGGTATCTTAATTTGTACAGAGTAAGAAACTGATCTTTACAATTAAGAATAAATTTCATGAGATCATTAAAAAGAAAAGGTAATAATTTATGGAAATATACTGACCTATGCTTTGGGCAGCTTCTCAGACTTAGTTAAAGACACTAAGAATAGCTTAACTTTAATTCCATATGAAGTACTGGGTGTTTAGAATTAAAGTTCTGTGGGTTAGTGATGAAATTAATGCCTGCTTATTTGCTCACTGAACAATGAGTATATACTTAGAACAATGACTATACATGTGACACAGTATTTACTGTCTGTTACTCAAAAAATTCATAGAAGTGAGTAGAGTAGTTTTCAAAACTATAACACTTTGGGACGCCTGGGTGGCTCAGTTGGTTAAGCGGCTGCCTTCGGCTTAGGTCATGATCCCAGCGATCCTGGGATCGAGTCCCACATGGGGCTCCTTGCTCAGCAGGGAGCCTGCTTCTCCCTCTGCCTCTGCCTGCCACTCTGTCTGCCTGTGCTCGCTCCAGCTCTCTCTGACAAATAAATAAATAAAATCTTTAAAAAAAAAAACTATAACACTTTAAGTTTTTGTCAAAATTGGGTTTTTGGACTGCCTGCATCAGAATTAGTTGGGTAGTGGGCTTCTTCAAATACAGATTCCTGAGCCCCATTCCACACTTAACACATTCAAATTAATCTGGAGCTTGGATCTGGGATATGTATTTTAACAAGCTTGTAATTTGATACAATGCATGCTTAAGTTTGAAAACTATATCTGAGGGTGCCTGGGTGGCTCAGTGGGTTGGGTCTCTGCCTTGGGCTCAGGTCATGATCTCAGGGTCCTGGGATCGAGCCCTGAGTCGGGCTCTCTGCTCAGCGGGGAGCCTGCTTCCTCCTCTCTCTGCCTGCCTCTCTGCCTGCTTGTGATCTCTCTCTGTCAAATAAATAAAATTCTTAAAAAAAAAAAAA
>RCUC01115462.1:0-17946 GCA_003697995.1 Taxidea taxus jeffersonii
TATATATATATATAAGACCCAAAGGCAATCAGGCAACTGAAGCTTGCAAGCCATCCTGAGCTAAGAAATGATACAGGGGCTTGGGGCTCAAAGGAGAAGAGGGCAAACCACAGGAAGATAAGTAGGGCATACATTTGGTAGTCTGACGTTTGCCCTGCCATGCAGGTATGTCTTTCAGATAAAAAAAAATTTCTCTGGTAAAAGTTCTCTTTCTGGTCTAGGCCCCCTACCTAAAATATTTTAGGTAGTTAAGAGAGAGGTAGAAGTTTTTGTCTGCTGGGTCTTGGTTGCCTTCAGCTCACAATAATCCACATGTAAAAGTAGCATATTCTGGGGTTATTCTGTTCTTATTCAAATGAATACATTCTGGTATACTCATTCTTCTCTTTCACATACAGCTGTGAAAACAAGTGAACCTCAAAAATATAATACTATACAAAAGAAGCAAGTCTTAGAAAAATACAGCATGATTTCATTCCTACTATATAAAAACGCAGGCAAAATTTACAGTATATTGCTTAAAGATAAACATATAGGTAGTAAAACTATGAAGCAGAAGAGCCTGGGTGGCTCAGTGGGTTAAACTGACCAACTATTGATTTTGGCTCAGGCATGATCTCCAGGTCATGAGATTGAACCCCAAGGTTCACTGAGTGTGGCATCTGCGTGAGAGTCTCTCCCCCTCTCATTCTGCCCCTCCCCCTAGCATGTGCACTCTCTGAAAAAATAAAATAAAATAAAATAAAATAAAATAAAATAAAATAAAATAAAAACAACAACAACTATCAAGCAAAGCTAGGGAATGAGTAACATGAACTTCAGGACTGTGTATTTTGTTGGGGGAAAGGAAGGAGAAAAGCACCAGAGAGGATTATTCAGCACCTTTCATGATACCAGTAAAATTCTATTTCTTAACCTGTGCAGTAAGTACATGTTGTTTATTATTATTACTTACATTTTACATGTACATGTTATATATGTTTAGCATACAGAAAGGAAAATATAGTCTTACATACAAAGAAGAAAATAAAGATATATGAATGCTTTTTAGAGAAAAAAGATTTAAGAATCTAAGAAAAGCAGAAAAGAATAAAGATGAAGTTGAAAATATTTAGAAAGAATAAAACAATATAACCTTATATCTTATAAATAAATAAAATGTTATAACCTATTCCAGATAAAAAAGGGAGAAAGATCAAGTACACAAATTTTTAAAAAGAGAGCAAGGAAATTACTAAAGAGAAAGAAGATTACTAAAGAGATAGTTAAGGGTTTTCCTAGATGTCACCACAGTTAAAATCCCCACCATCATCCCTCTTATATATGAGATTCAAAGTATAGACACATTGGAAGGTAATGGAGTTAGTCACAAAGTAGTGAGTAGGATGGGTAGAAGACTTCATCTGGATGTTCCTTTTAATTCTTATTTGTATCTGCCCACTTGGCATAAGCCATCCAGCTTTTATTTTCTGCACACAGAGGAAAAGCATTCCTTATACATCAATGACCCCTCAGTTCAACAGAAAAAATATGCAGTTGTAGGTACAATGGTGGTAACTTGACAACAGATTGTTCTCCCTGATCTGAACAAGGACAGTATTTTTTTCTTTTTTCTTGTTTAGTTTTATGGTATCTACAGAACCCCAAACTGACACTCACATTGGTACATGCTTTTTTTTTTTAATAATGGTAGATACATGCCATTATATATTTGTCAAGATACATGGAATGCACAACACGAAAGTGAACCCTGATGTAAACTATGGACTTTAGTTAATAATGTCTCAGCATTGTCTTATCAATGTAACAGACATGCCACACTAACGGGAATGGTAATAAAAGGTAAAACTAGGGAGAGTGGTGAGACAGTATATAGGAACTCTCTCACCTTTTGTGCATAATTCTGTAAATCTCAACCTGTTCCAAAAAGTCCATTTATTATTTTTTAAATTGTATGGAATAAATTAACCAGAGTTGGTGGTGGGGAGAAAAAAATGGGAAAGGATTGGAGACCTAAATGCCAGGCTGATTTAGGAGGTCATCATTGGTCTTATTCCCTTTATTTGATATTTATGAAGAAAGAAGTATTTCATTAGTATTATCAAGGAAAGACAATTATTTGGACCTAATGTAAATATGTATACTTTGTAGTTACAGTCCAAAGAGTAAAGAGTGAAATTTGTTCATAATTTGTTCTGATTGAAGGAGTCACAGCAGTGATAGCAACTAAATAACTAAATAAAGTCCTTTTCAACAGTGTTAGCTCATGGAACTAGCCAAAGATGCCAACAGAAGAAAAGCTTACTTAAAAATATAGGTTAAGGTAGGACACCTGGGTGGCTGAGAGGGTTAAGCCTGTGCCTTCGTCATGATCTCGGGGTCCTGGGATCGAGTCCCGTATCGGGTTCTCTGCTCAGCGGGGAGCCTGCTTCCCCACCCCCTCTCTCTGCCTGCCTCTCTGCCTACTTGTGATCTCTCTCTGTGTCAAATAAATAAATAAAATCTTTAAAAATATATATATATAGGTTAAGGGGCGCCTGGATGTCTCAGTGGGATAAAGCCTCTGCCTTCGGCTCAGGTCATGATCTCAGGGTCCTGGGATTGAGTCCCACATAGGGCTCTCTGCTCAGCAGGGAGCCTGCTTCCTCCTCTCTCTGTCTGTCTCTCTGCCTACTTGTGATCTCTCTCTGCCAAATAAATAAAATCTTATGTTAAAAAAACAAAAACAAACCGAGGCACTTTTTGTGGGACTCAAGATGCACTGTGCTGGAGGCAATCTGAGAAGCCTAGCTAAGCTAGGACTTAGATGTTCTATGCATCTTTAAAATCCCGGGAAGCAGAAAAAGGGGACATCAAAATCATGGTGGTGGTTCTTTACTTGCTATGCAAATTCTGAAATAAAGTGAGCTTTGTCTTGCCAAGTTGACTGACATCATGCTGTCTCTAATGTGATCTCTGACCATAACAAATGCTAGCATTTAGGTACTTAGATTCATTAATCAAATTTTATTTTTTATTCATATTATAATACTACTGTTTTCCAAATGGTTTGACATATTATATGCTAGTACATGAATTCCTTCTGGCTGAACGAGTACAGGGAAATGATAGGGACAGGTTGGCAAAGAACTTTACCTGCTGTAAATTGCATTATATTTAATCCAGAGTAACCTACCTATTTACTTCATGTTACTAGGGAGGCACAGTTCTTTGTCTCTGCTAATGCACTGCAAACTGGTAAGGAAACGAGTGAGTTGTTAAAAGCTCTCCAATAACAAAAGGGGACTTGTTTCTAAAGATTTTGTTCTGCTCCATTAGCTCTCTTCCGTGCTGCTTAATTTCTGACTACAAGTATAATGAATTATCAGACGTCCTGCTTTGGGAAGAGTTGTATCTTTTTCTCTTCACAGAGAAAGACTGTCAAAGGAACACCTGAGTTGTTTTTTTATAATGAGAGGATCACAATGTACTCAGGTCAACAACTATTTTCAAGATCCTAACAATGAATGAATGTGAAACATGCTTCCTAAAGTGTCCTCACATGTTTTCACACAGGTAACTACAGACTAAAAAATCCTTGCAATATAGAAAGAGTCTACTCCTTTGCCATTAATTGACTCCCTCAAATTCTTGTGCTGACAATGTGGAATCATTTCTAACCATTTTTTTTTTTCCTACCTCTCAAAGATTTTCTTAGCAGTTGCTGTCATAATGCACTGCACTTCGGGGCTCAAGATTTTGGAAGAATTTTGCCACTTCTTGGCAAGAAGTAGAATTGGAAAGGAAGAACAGACATCCACATAAAAACTATTATGCCTGGCCACTCCATTTTCTAGTTTTTCTCATGAGCAACCTCATAACAGACAGAGACGATTCTTTTCAACTCCATGTCATTATCGTAAATTTCTAAAATAAAATGTTATATTCATCCTGACTAATCTAAATATACCATTTCTACCAATTAATTACAGAGATTTGTTTAATTTTGTATCTTCTGAAATTCACTGGCACTAAAGAGGATATAAGGGTCAGAGGAAATTGGATTCCTTTGAACTCCTCTATTCTTTAATGGAAAAACTGTCTTCTCCTTCTCCTTCTTCTTCTTCAAGGATTTTATTTATTTATTTGTCAGAGAGAGAGAGAGAGCAAGAGAGAGTGAGTACAAGCGGGGGTAGGGGAGGGAGGGCTAGGCAGAGGGAGAAACAAGACTCCCCGCCAAGCAAGGAGCCCAATGCGGGACTTGATCCCAGAACCCTGGGATCATGACCTGAGCCAAAGGCAGAGGCTTAACTGACTGAGCCACTCAGATGTCCCAAAACTGTCTTCTTTTAACACACAAAATGAGTTAAAAATCAAAATAAGTGGATATTTCTTTGTATTAAATATATAATTAATTGCTAATCTTCCAATGGAAAGTAGAGTAGAAAAGCGCAGATTAAATGGAGCTTACAAAAAAAAAAAAACAAAACAAAATAAAACAAAACCAACACTTACTGTAAAAGTGAAAGGATATGGTACCAAATGTTTTGAATGGTTCTTTCTGAAGTACATAATTCTTTTTTCTTTATCAGTGCTAAGGATTTGTGTCCATATCCAACCTTTCCAACATCCATCTTAGATTTGTTGAAGTGCTAATTAGAAAATTATTAAGACATTTTTGTTCCCTTCAATAACAATGACTTATGGTGAGTGGAAAAAGCCAGGTAAGACTACTAGAAATGTAATTTGGGAAATGAGGATGTCAGCCTTTGATAAAAGAAGAACCAGTTGGCATAAAGTTACTAGTTTCAAGTAACTAAGAATATAAGAATAGCTCTTCTCATTTCTTTAGAAAAACAGACTAGGCATAGGTAAATGGGATAATCACTTAGGTCAAATATTTTCCCAAAATGATCCAAACTAACATGGTTTGAAGTGGTGGGGTGCAGAGCTGATGGCCAAGAAAGAATTATTGAGATGTCTTCAGTGCCAAAAAGGTGGCATGGGGACAGGACCCTTGGGCAGAAAGAGCTGAACCGTGGTTTTGAGGAGTGACTGATTATATGATATTTTCTATCCTATGGAGGGGAGAGAGTGATATTAGGGTCCTAGGAAACTGAGTCTATAGTTTCCTAGTGGGCAGTTTGTAGGGTGTTAGTTTGTGCTTTGGCCTCAGCTTGCCTTTTGCTCCCTCATCACCAGTCATTGTGATATTTTTCCTTAGAAAATTGGCTAGATATTTTGATGCCCTAAGCAAAGATTTTGAAAGAGGTCTTACTTAGCTTTTGATTGCTGTGGAACAAATTACCACAAAGCAAATGCTTTAAGACAATACACATTTGCTATCTCAATTTCCTTAGGTCAGGAGTCTGGGTATGGCCTAACTGGGTCTCTTAATATGGATGTTGCAAGCCTACAATCAAGGTGTTGTCTAGAATGCATTCTCATCTGGAGCTCAGAGTCATAGAATTCAGTTCTTTGTGACTATAGGACTGAAGCCCTCTGTTCTTAGAGACTTACCACTTCCTTAGGTGGTTCATGACAAGGCTGGGACTTCTTTAAGGCCAGCAGGAGAGCTTTTTGCATTTAAAGAGATCAACTGATAAAGCCAGCCTCATTTGCAAAATCCCCCCACCTTTCCATATACTATAACATAACCATATACTATAACATAACCACATAACATAACATAACCCATCATATACATAGGTTTCATCCATAGTCAAATGGAGGGGATCCCTACTTATAGAACATGGTCATTTGGGGTTATCTTATTTGGGTCAATGACAGGCCCTTTCCAATGAACTTGCTACTGATTTCTTCCTCAAACACAAGAATTCAACATACTGCAGCCCTCCTTTCTTCTGAGGCCTCCATCCATCTTTTCAGCCAGGTAAATCTGTCACAGAGTGACTTCAAATCCTTCTACCCTCCTACTTTCTCTGGTTCCCAACTTGGGTCCCTTTAAAGTTACTGACTCTGGACTCTATCATACACTTCTTTGTTGTTCCTTTCACTTCTTGAAATAATTACCCGTCTCTCTTAAACTGCTATCCATTCCAGATAACCATCACCCACCACTTTCCTACATTAGTATTACTATGTCTAGGCCTCAAGTGTTCATGCAGAGTGGAATTTGCTAGGTTTGGATGGAGGAAGGTGCACATTCACACTCCACAGTGTTTTATCAGGGCACTGTAACTCCAGGAAACCAGAATCAACACTCCTTGAACCACTTCATAATCTAGATGTGATTACCAATTAGTGCCAGTGGGATTTCATGTCATTTCAGATATTTTTACATAACAATGAGGTGATTTTTTTTCCCCTAAGTTACAAATGATGGACTTTAAGGCTATTTTCTGTGAATATTCTTGTGTATATTGGTGTTTTTTCAAGCAAGAGCTATCTTTTTATGAAACATGCTCATGCTCACTGTCTTAGTATTGTATACCTGAAGGAATAATGTTTCCTGTTTCAGAATACATACATATGTAATAAATTATACAAATTTGATAGAGATGTGGAACTCTAAATTCAAGATAATGGTTATGTACAGAGAAAGAGCAGGAAATGGAACAGAAGAATACAGGACATAGAATTCAGAGGGCTATGATTCCCTCTATATAGGGCTTAATATATTATTGAAGTCATTTTTTAAAACCACTTACAGTCTCTGGAAATGATCCTACAGATATATAGCAAATGAAAAAACACTTCTTTAAGAAAATCTACTAAAATTAAGAAGAGCAGTAATCTGTCCCATTTGAACCAAAACTCATTCCCTTCTTGCTTTCTTGGCTAATGTGACAGAAACTGAAAGGCAAAGCACACAGGGCTCCCTTTTGCTCAAGCTCCCCATCAAAGGCTGCACTATCTTCTCAAGAGGGGCAGAAGATCCATATTTCTCATTACACCCCATACTTGTTGCATAGCTATGTTCCTAGTAAGTGCCACCCAGAGTTTGTGGTCTCCCTTTTTTTGCCCAGCCCCCATGTGTGGAAAGAATCTTTATATTTATGTGTGTGTGACTCTAAGAATATTGGGGCACTAGCTCTAGTTCATTCACAGGTCTGAGATTCCAGATGAGGAGAGGCAAGCAAAAAAGACTAGAGGGTACCACTTGCATCCACTGCCCAGTAGCTAAAGCAGAAGTCACTTAGAGAAGAGCATACCACTGTTCCCAGACCCAGCTCTAAACCTTTGCCTCATAGATTTTGCCCAGGGGAAGAGGCAGCCATAAATGAGAGCCCTGAGAGAGAAGAGAAGTGACTATTTGAAACAAAATGTAAGCAAGTTCAGGACTAAGCATACTCAAAAACAATGGAGGTTTTGGTGGAAAGCAATTAAGAGTAGGATGGTAGCTTCATTACAGATATAAATTAATCCAGAGACCAGCTAGCTTATCAGAGGGAACCATAGAAAAGGAAAGCTAAGTAGAGCCATTGTGGGGTCAGAACAAATCTCAGAAACTGGCCTCAAACACTATCTCTGCAAGGAACCTGAATTTAACTAGATCAGTCTATGGCAAAATTTACTACAGAACATTGCTGAAAACAATGGAGTAATCACCCAGCAATTATTGGAGCTTAACAGATGGGTGCAGTCAGAGAAAGAAGCAGTGAAAGAGCACTGCTAAAACTACTTACTGTAAGCACGCCCAATACTAAACTCTAAGGAGTAACACTGAAACTTTAAGTTGGGAAGGGGCGGTTAGGGCAGAGGAGTGGATGAAAATAATCCAACCAGTCACTAAACAAATAAACAAACAAATAACAGTAACAATATCCAAAAAAGAATGAGGGGAACAAGTACCCAGAGTCCCCAAAGTATCCCATTTTTTAACCTAAATTATGAGACGTACATAGCACAGGAAAAGGTAACCTATACAAAAGAGGAAAAAGCAAGCAATGCAAACTGCCTTCAAGAGCAATCCAAAGTCAGATTGAAATGACAAGCACTTAAAATTAGTCATTATAAATATGTTCAGAGAACTAAAGTAAACCATGATTAACGCAGAATATGAAGACAGTGTCTCATCAAATAGGGAGTATCAATACAGGGTTAGAAATTTTAAGAAAGAATAGAACGGAAATTTTGGAGCTGAAAAGAACAATAACAATAGTGAAATGAAAAATTCACTAGAGGTACTCAACAGTAGATTTGAACTGGCAGAAGAATGAATTAGTGAATTTTAAGATGAATTGACAGAGATTATGTAATACAAAGAATAGAAATAAAAGAGAATGAAGAGAAATAGAGTCTCAGAGAAATGTGGGACATCATTAAACTCAACAACATATACAAAATCAAGTATTAGAAATAGAGCAGAGAAAAAAGAAGAAAAAATATTTGAAGAAATAATGACTGTAAATGTCTCCAATTTAATGAAAATCTATAAATCTGAGAAGCTCAGTGAAATCCAAGTAGAATAAACAGACAGAGATCAAAACAGAGACAATCCTAATAAAAATGCAGAAAGCCAAAGACATGAAGAAAATCTTGAAATCAATAAGGGAAAAATGCCTCTTTACTTACAAAGAAAGGTCAATGAAATTAATAGTTGATTTCTCATCAGAAACAATGGAGGCCAAAATGACAGTGATATAGCCAAAGTGAGAGTAATATAGCAAAGTGCTCAAAGGAAAAACTGTCAACCAAGAATCATAAATCCAGAAAAATCTTATCTCAAAAATAAGAGAAAATGAAAATATTTCAGATAACTAAAAACTGAAAAAATGTGTGTTGTGAGCAGACCTGTGTTACAAGAAATACTAAAGAAGTTTTTCAGCCTAAAAGCAATAACCGTATAGAGTAATTCAAACATATAAGAAAAGAAGTAAAAAAGCACTGGTAAAGGTAAGTACATATTTGTAAAAGACATTTTAGATGCATATTTCTTCTTCTTTCTTCTCTTAATTGACCTACAGAGTGGCTGTATAAAACAATATGTATATAATATGATAAATAAGTCATGGAGATGGAAAGTATGGAGAATATAGTCAATAATACTGTAATGATTTTGTACGGTGACAAATGGTACTACACTTATGGTGAGCAATGAGTAATGTATAGAATTATGGATTCACTATGTCGTACATCTGAAACTAACATCATGTTAATACTTCATTGAAGATGAAAAAAAGTTGTAATGTAAATGTTCTCTTAATAAAAAAAATTTTTGAGTATAAACACCACTTAATTTACATGATTTTAACTGATTAACCAAATCATAAAGTTACAAGATTTAAAAAATCAAGAATTAAAAAAAAATCCCAAATGTACATAATCATATTGTTGAGCCTATTACATATAGAAATGTAATATTTCTATTACATATAGAAATTACATATAGAAATGTAATATTTCTATTACATTCTATTACACCCAGGTGCCCCTCAACAATAAATTTTGAAAAATCATTAAAGGAGTTAAAATGTTACATTAGAAAATTATTAAGCAAAAGAAAGCATTGAAGAATAGAGAAACAAAATTACACAAGACATATATAAGACAAAAAGTAACATAACAAATGTAAATCCAACAATAGATATAATAACATTGGGGCACCTGGGTAGCTCAGTGGGTTAAGCCTCTGCCTTCGGCTTGAGTCACGGTCCCAAGGTTCTGGGATCCAGCCCCGCGTTGGGCTCTCTGCTCAGTGGGGAGCCTGCTTCCTCCTCTCTCTCTGCCTGCCTCTCTACCTGCCTGTGATCTCTGTCTGTCATATAAATAAATAAAAATCTATATATAAAAAAAAAATAATAACATTAAATGTAAATGGATTAAACAAATCAAACAAAAAACCAAGATTGCCAATTGGATTAAAAAACAAGGGGTGGGGGCGCCTGGGTGGCTCAGTGGGTTAAAGCCTCTGCCTTCAGCTCAGGTCATGATCCCAGGGTCCTGGGATAGGGCCCCACATCCGGCTGTCTGCTCAGCAGGGAGCCGGCTTCACCCCTCTCTCTGCCTGCTGCTCTGCCTACTTGTGATCTCTCTGTCAAATAAATCAATAAAAATCTTAAAAAAAAAAAAAAAAAGCTCCACGGCACCTGGATTAGAGAGAGATTAGAAAGAGAACCTCAACCAGACTCTGCCCTGATGTGGCTCAACCCCACAACCCTGAGATCATTACTTGAGCTGAAACTAAGAGTCAGTCTCTTAACCAACTGAGCCACCCAGGCGCCCCATCAATATTTTACTTTAAATAACAGAACAACTGGCAGAAGAACAAGGAAATGAAGACTTCAACAACACTATAAACCACCTAGATTTAATGGACATCTACCCAACAAAATCAGCTGAGTATATACTCTTCCAAGGTACATTCTCTGGGATAGGCCACATGCTAACCCATAAAACAAAATTGATAATATTCTCCAAACATAATGAAATAAAATTAGAAACCAATCAGAGAGAGAAATTTGGGAAACTCACAAATATATGGAAAATAAACAAAACACTTCAAAATAATCAGTGAATCAAAGAAGAAATTAGAAGTGAATTAGAAAATACTGTGAGATGAATGAAAATGAAGACACAGAACACCAAAACTTATGAAATACAGCTATAAAAGCAGGGCTTAGAGGGAAATTTAGAGCTAGAAATGCTTATAATAAAAAATAAAATAGTCCCAAATTGATAAAATAATAACCTTCCAGCTTAACACACTGAAGGGAAAGGACACACTAAACCCAAAGCATACAGAAAGAAGGAAATAATAAAGATTAGATCAGATATTAAAAAAAGAAAAACAATAGAGAATATTCATGCAACAAAAAATTGGTTCTTTAAAAAAAAATCAACAAAAATTATAAATCTTTTGGGGCACCTGGGTGGCTCAGTCAGTTAAGCATCTGCTCAGGTCTTGATCCCAGAGTCCTGGGATTGAGCTCCATGTCTGGCTCCCTGCTCAGTCAGAAGTCTGCTTCTCCCTCTCCCTCTGCCTGCCACTCTGCCTATTTGTGGTCTCTTTCTCTGTCAAATAAATAAATAAAACCTTAGATAACAACAACAAAAAAGATAAATCTTTTAAAGAGTACAAACTTCTGGTTCTAAGATGAATAAGTTCTGGAGATCTAAGGTACAGGATAGTGATTTTACTTATAATACTATTGTATATACTTGAAAGTTTCTAGAACAGATCTTAAATGCTCTTATCACAAAAAGGAAAATGATAATTATGTGATGTGATGGAGGTATAGCTAACACTACCCTGGTGATCACTTTGCAATATATAAGTGTAGCAAATCAATACATTGTACACCCTAAACTTACACAATGCTATATGTCAGTTATATCTCAATAAAGCTGGAAAAAAGGGGAACACAGGTTTACCTACACTTACCAATGAAAGAAGAGAGAAAACTCAAATTATTAAAATCAGGAATGAAAGATAAGGACATTACTACCAACCTTACAGAAATAAAAATGATTATTAAGGAATACTATAAATAATGTATTCCAACAAATTAGATAATATACTGAAATAAAAGACAAAAACTACCCAAACTGATTCAAGAAGAAATAGATAAAATGAACAGATCCTTAAC
This sequence comes from Taxidea taxus jeffersonii, assembly GCA_003697995.1. Lineage (NCBI taxonomy): Eukaryota > Metazoa > Chordata > Mammalia > Carnivora > Mustelidae > Taxidea > Taxidea taxus. Next base: position 11,532 of record RCUC01115462.1, read on the forward strand.
AAGTAAAAAGACTGAATTAGTAATCAAGAAAACTACCCACAGTGGAAAGCCCAAGTCCAGATGTCTTCACTGCTGAATTCTGTCTAATATTTAAAGGGAAATTAATACCAGTTCTTTACAAAATATAAAAAAAGCAAAGAACACTTCCTTATGTATTCTATGAGGCTCTAATAACATAAACCTGATAAAGACATCATAAGAAACTACACACCAACATCTCTTAAGAATATAGGTACAAAACTCCTCAACAAAATACTAGCAAACCAAATCTGTCAGTATAAAAAAAGGACTATACACCATGATTGAATGCTTTCTCCCTGGTATAAGGAACAAGACAAGGATGTCTACTTTTACCACCTCTATTCAATATTGTACTAAAGGTTCTACCACAATTAGGCCAGAAAATGAAATCAATGACATCTAGATTGGAAAAGAAGAAATAAAATGTTATCAGATGACATGATTTTGTGTCTAAAAAATCCTGAGGAAAATTCTAAGAATTATTGCAACTAATAAATAAATTCAACAAGACTGCAGAACATAATCCCAACATACAAAAAGTTTATTGTAATTCTATATATTTACGATTTATAATCAAAAGTGAAAATTAAGAAAATGATTCCAATCATTATAGTATCAAAGAGAATAAAATATGTAGGAATAAATTTAACAAAAGAAATATATAATGTATACTCTGAAAACTATACATCATTGTTGAAAGAAATTAAAGAAGATCTAAATAAATGAAAAGGCATTTTATGCTCATGGATCAGAAGACAATATTTTTAAGATGGCTATGTTCCCAATTTGATCTACAGATTCAATGCAACCTGATGAGAACTTTCCAAAGGTATCTATGGTAAATACATGTATCACAAGATACTATTAGATATTCAGGGGAAACAAACAAAACACCTTCTCTTGTCAAGGATATTTTGAAAAATAACCATTAATAGTCTTCAACACACATCTTGATAAATGGTGTCCTAAGGGATATTTATTCACTATGTTGGTCTAACTCCCCTTATCTCCCTAGCTAACACAGTGAAGTAATCAGAAAGAGCGAGAGCCAGAAACTCACGTCCATGTGCATAAGCACACAGATCTTAGCCATTCATTAAACCAAACTTGACTGTATTCATTTATGATTATCTCTCAAGAGAATTACAGAAAAGCTTCACACAAACTGCCCATCTGAAACACACACATACACTCCTTTTCAGGGATGATGCGAAAGCCTTTCATCACCTTGGAAATCACATTTGCAGATACTAGTGAATGATGAATGGCTTCTTATTAGCCTAAGGTTCACAAGATTTCCAAATTGCCTAACCATTCCCATGGAAGTAATTAATACACTAAAACAAGAATACATCAGCAATCAGCAAAATTCTGGGTGTAGGATTTTTACAGGTCAAATGACCTGGGTTATTCAACGAATGAAGAGCAAGGACATAAAAAGAGATGTGAGGGAATATTTAGAGTAAGATAGATTTTAAAAATATCTCTTAAAAATGGACAAAATTGATTACAATGTTTAGAAAGACACTAGTTATAAACACTTGGGTGAAAATGTTTAAAGTAACAAAAGGAGGGGGCCTCGGTGGTTCAGTCGGTTAAGTGTTGGCAAACTCTCAAGTAGTATCTGCAATTATGGGCTTTTTTATTTTCATGAAAAAATTGTCTCTTACTCGTAGAAAAACATTCAGGAATCCAGAGGCCTGGAGTGTTTAAGCAAAAATAAAATCTTCAGAACTCAATGGATAACTGAAGCATGTATACAAAAGAAAAGGTAATCACACAGGTATCAGCTTTCAGCTTGGAGATAAGGCTTACAGAAGGCTAATACCCCCACTGAATTAGAAAACTGGACATAATACAAAAATGAACTATTTGAAAGAATAGGACTGATAATGAACCAGGACATGAGGGTCTACACTGCAGGAAGATGAGAAGCAAATTGATAGTAGCACAGATTCCTTAATGCCCCTTTTCCTCTTGGGGGACTCAGCAGTACTCAAAAACATGCATCAGGCTTACAAAACAAATGGTGACAGAGAGGTCATCAGAGTTTGAGCAAACTCAGGGATAGAGAGACAGAACTTGAGGTTTGAGGCTGCTAAGGGACGCAGGATGTGAGCCAGGATGTAAGACAGACAATATTCCTGGGATGTAAGGACACAAGAGTGTAGCCAATATCGAGTACCATTTGCCCTCTCCAGGCATTTTTTGACTAAGCTGTGTAGGGCCAAGGCTAATAAGGAGCGTTAAAAGCAGCTCAAATATACTGTGAAAATATTCACAATCTCAGAGTATTAGAGATGTAAAAATTGGAGTTCATGGCTTATAGAAGAAAAGATTCTTGGGCACACCTTAGGCACTTAGTTGGAAACTTAAAGGGCTTCAGCCTGGGAGTCAGAGAAGAAACAGGAAGACCCAAACAAAGACTGGTAAAGAACTTCAAGTTGACTCAGGTTCTTAGAGTTGAGATTACATACCCCTCTGCTACTAGCAAGAGGACAGAGGTCATTTTCAAGGAGGAAAAAAACATCATCCAGAGCCCACATTTATTCAAGCTTAAAACCAAGTGCAGTAAGAAGCAGGACCAAGAAAAAAAAATAGATGATAGAAAAATATACACAGTTGGCTTAAAAAATATTTTTTATATTGAGCTATATTTTCTTGTAAGTAAAATTGCTAGTTTACATGGTTGAATTTGGTAATTATAGTTCCATAACAGTCTGCCATTCAGAACTAGTTTGGGAAGCAGATCTCTTCTAATGGGTAAATAATGTATACAGTACTTAACACAGTCTCCATGGCCCTCTCCATCCTCCCTTGGCGGGGGGGAGTTGTGCCTAACAGAGCTAACAGGGTCCTTGTGTATTTGAATATTGAGTGCCCCAGGAAGTGCATTTTTTTTACATCAATAAAACATACTGAACTTCAGGGAGTGGGGAGAAAGAAAAATATACACAGTTGACTCAACTATTGGAGTTATGAGTTACTGACTTTAAGATCATTATGATATTAAATTAAAAAAATTTTTAAGATTTTATTTCTTTATTTGAGAGAGAGAGAGAGAGAGAGAGCAAGCATGAACAGGGGGAGAGGGAGAAGCAGACACTCTTGTCATCATGACCTGAGCGGAAGGCAGATGCTGAACCACCCAGGTGCCACAAAGATTATTAATGTATTCAAGAAAATATATTACAAGAGTTTCAAACAGAAACTCAGAACAGAAAAACATGACTAAATGATTAAAATTTAAAACTCAATTTAATTGGTTTAATGGCACAAGAAACTCAAGAGAGAAAATTTTATGATCTGGGAGACAGGTCAGTGGAAAGTAACAAAATTAATGCATAAGATAAAAGAAAAGCAAAAATAGAGTATTAAAGACATGTAAATATAATACAAGCTTTTGAAAAAAGGTTTATTTATTTATTCCAGAGGGAGAGAGTATGCTCACTCCCCGCTGAGTGAGCATGGAGCCTGACAGGGCTCGATCCCATGATCCTCAGATTATGACCTGAGCCAAAATCAAGAGTTGAATGCTTATATGACTGAGCCACCCAGAATACAGGATACAAATGTTTAATAATATATAATTGAAGTCCAGCTAGAGAGGAGTGAAAGAATGGAGCAAAAGCAGTTAAGTGAAGAGAGTCTGGCTGAGATTTTCCCCAAAATGCAAACAGACATCAAGTTAGAGATTTAAGAAGCCATATGACCTCATGCAGTAGCTTATATAACAATAAAGGAAACCCACCTAGTACCTCATAAGAAACTAGTGAACACTAAAAATAAAAGTCAGTCTTAAAACCAGCCACAGAATAAAGGACTTATTTCCTTCAACAGGAATGATGGAAGCTACAGGATGTGGCAGGAACTCTAAAGTTCTGAAAGAGAATAAACTGCCAACTTAGATTTCTGTACAAAGCAGAAATATATTTTAAAAGTGGAGGTGAAATGAAGGCATTTCTAGACAGAAAAAGAAAATAGAGAATTTGTCAACAGCAGAAATATACTAAAAGAGATACTAAAGGGAGCTCCTCAGGATGAAAAAAAAAACTTGTCCTGATCCAAGAGAAATATAAAACTGTAGGAAGAAATGAAGACCAAAAAGAATGGGCAACAATATGCATAAATCTAAATGAATACTGATCACACAAAACAGTAATAATATTTGGCAGGATTTAAAAAAAATATAGAACTAAAATTCCATACAATAATAATTTTAAAGAGTAGGAGCAGTAAAAGGTTATAGTGAGATCTGAGGCTCTAATATAATGTGGGAAGTGGTAAAAGTATTAATTTCTATTAGAGTTAAGTTAAAGATTAACTGTTTATATTAGATTCTAATGTTAAGGATTCATGTTGTAAACTTGAGTATAAAAAAATAAAGAATACAAGTAAAGCAAAATAATATTTTATTTTATTTTAAAATTATTATTATTTTTAAAGATTTTATTTATTTGACAGAGAGGTCACAAGCAGGCAGAGAGGCAGGCAGAGAGAGAGAAGGAAGCAGGCTCCCTGCTGAGCAAAGAGGCCAAGGCAGGGCTCGATTCTAGGACCCTGGGATCATGACCTGAGCTGAAGGCAGAGGCTTTACCCACTGAGCCACCCAGGTGCCCCCAAAATAATATTTTAAAAGAATGTATAACAATAGTGAAAAATTAAGAAAAAAATGCAATAAAAGCAATGTCCAAAAGGAATATGTAAAGGTGGGAGAGCAGAAATCAAATTATTAGGCAACAGACATACAGAAAAATACCAGGAGTTAGAGCAATTGTAAGTGGCCTGAAAGTTCTGATTAACAGATTTTTCAGATCAACCTGAAAACAAACAATTGTGTGTTACTTAAAAAGAACAACAACAAAAATACTAAAAAGGCAAAAGAGGAAAATATACATATCACAAACATTAACTTAAGATGCCAAAAGAAAGCATAGCATTTGTAAAAATAAGGAAGCAAAAGGAATTTCTAGAAATAAAAAGAACCATTTCATAATGACAACAGGGCCAAACCACCAGGAAGATGTAATAATTATAAATTTCAAAACACATAAGGTAAATTGTACCATAGTAAAACCTGATAGAACTAAAATAAAAAATAGACAAATATAAAGACTTCGAAAAGGAAATTTTAAGACATTTCACTCATGAAGCAATAGAACATGACAAACACTGGTAAAGATAAAATCAGTTTGACTAATAACACTAACAAATTTGACCTTCATAATGACATATATGAAACACTATAGTTGATAATAAAGGAACAGACATTCTTTCCAAGTATGTTTGGAAAGCTTGCCAATACTGATAAAATGCTGGGCCACAGGAACAATGTCACAGTTTTAAAGAGCTGAAATAATTTGGAGTGTTTTCTGACCACTCTGGTATTAAGCCAAAATTAATATCAAAAAAATAAAATCTTCTATGTACTTCTACATTTTTCAAAAGAATTCTAAACCATATTTCAGAACTATCATTAAGTCAAAGAGGAAATCCTAACAGAGATCAACAATACTTTGAATGATGATGAAAATATTTCATATTACTTTTTGTGGAGTGCAGCTAATACTGTGGTTAGAAAAAAATTTATAACATCAAACGTATGGAGGAGGAAAATGCCAAAAATCAATGATTTAAGAATCCTATATGAAGAAATCTGAAAGGAAATTTTATCCAAAGAAATTAAAAGGAAGGATATAATAATGAGAAGAGCAGAGATGAGTAAAACAGAAAAAAAATGCACAAAAGAAGAAAAGTCAACAAAACCACAAGCTGTTTTTTTGGAAAAGACTAATGAAATTGGTATTACTAGTAACACATCAAAAGAGAATGAAAGAACACAAATATTACCAAAATCAGGAATGAAAAAGAGGGCATCATTATAGATCCTGTAAACATTAAAAGGATCATAAGAAGACATTTTTCTTTAACTTTATCCATAAAATTTAAAAATTCATATGAAAAGGACAGATTGCTTAAAAAGTACAACTTATCAAACCCTACATAAGAAGTTACAGAAAATCTAAGTTGTCTAATATTTGCTTTAAAAGTTGAATCTGTAATAAAAACTGAAACCTCTACAGATGTTGTTTAATGATTTCACTGTTAAAAATATTCCAAATATTTAAAAACAAGAGTGTTATTCAGGGAACTAAAAAGAAAGAAATTCTTCCCAACTTGTTTTATGAAGTAAGGATAATCTTGTTATAAAAACCTGTCCAAGGACATCCTAAGAAAAGAAAACTAAAGTTCACCTGTCTTAAGAACATAAATACAAACATTAGAAAAAAGACATCAAACCTAGGAACAAATTATTTTAAAAAAGTATATCACAATCAAGCAGGGTTCATTCTAGAAGTGCCAAGTTGGTTTAACATTTAGAAAAAAAAAAAAA
>RCUC01115463.1:0-10999 GCA_003697995.1 Taxidea taxus jeffersonii
ATTTTCAAGAAGCCTTTGGACCTTCTTGAATTGGAGCAGATAACTGAAACTTCATTCCTTTTCATGTGAAAGCTTTTTGGAGGTGGATCTGATCCTGGTTTTCCATTCCAATCAGTTTCTGTGAAAGCCACTTCTTGTTCTTGCTGTGGGCAAATCAAGCCTTTTTTTCTCCCTGATGGAAATTCAGGAAGGAAACCAAATAATTCCCAACAGAGACAAGAGTTGACCACAGTACCATCCACAAGGGCTTTTAAGATTTCAATCTTGCCTGTGAGAACATTGGCAACCGAGGCTGGTTGCTCACTCTCCATTGTCAGCTTGACGGAGATGTGGTTCTGCCATTCTGACAGGAAGATCTTTCTTGATGGAGAAGAGGTAGCAACCGAAACATTGCTGAGGTCCACTTTAACACTGGGGAACTGTGGTAAAAGCGTTTGTGACAAACATCCAGAATAAAATACTAAACGCTCATAGCTTGTATTTCTCAATAAACCAACCTTCACATACTCTGGAATTGGCGAAAGGAAGGGACATTCTAAGCAAAATTACGCCATGTGGCATCGATTGATAGTTATTCTACTGATATGTGGTGGCTTTGCGGTTTTTTGTGTTGTTTCTACCATGATTGACAGAAAATTTGCCAGTCTGCTCCAGGATCACCAGGAGATGATTATGCTTGACTTCTTTAATTAGTTCCACTCTTCACTGACGAGGGGTGGGGAAAGTAAGTGCTAAGCAGCCTGTCACAAAGGGAAAATTTAAACCAAATGGTAATGTGTCAGACAGTTTGGAATAGCCTCAGAAGGTGGCAAGTAAATAAAATCTATGAGGAAAAGTTGAAGAAAGTGACATACCTCAGCCTTACAAAGAGAAGGTGACAGGCTCATATAGTGCCTGTATAGTTTCTAGTACAGTGAATTAGATCATCGACACTCCAAAAACACCTTCTGTGCTCAGCAGACAGTGGTGCCCTGGGAAAAGCAATGGCTTTGGCTTACAGGAAGGAGGCTCCAGCAGCAACTCAGCCAAAGGGGGACTTTGGCTGTTTCCTTGTCTACCTCAGTTTCCACCTCTGTCAAATTGAAAAACTTGGACCACTTTGGGGTTCCCAGCCAAGCCTTTCTTTAAGGCAATCTAAAAGAAAAATGTTTGAACATTTCACACCACTCCAAGGATATAGGACTTTTACTTTATTACATAATAAATGCATTTATTTAGTGATCAGAATTATTCAAACACGAAGCTCACCAGGAAAAAGAGTAATAAGAGAGGTAAGCGTTTGGGAACCGGGCTGTAAGACACTATGGACAAGAGACCTTGCCAGCTTTGACTTAGAGACCTTAGCTGCCAGCACAGCACCTCCTTAAGTGCTCATTAAATTTTCATCATATGCAAATGCAGAGACCCCCAATAAACTCCTGCATAGCCATCACTCAGCTCCAGGAATCATCCCTCATGGCCAGTCTTGCTTTTCTGTGCTCCTACTCAAGTGACATCTAAACTTCCTCACAAATTATTTTGGCGCAAGTTCCAGATATCATATAATTTCACCCACAAACATTTCAATGTGTCACTCTGAAAGGTCAGTATTTTGTAAATACAGTATCATCACACTTAAAATAAATATCATTTAATGTCAATTCAGTGTTCAAATTGCCCTGATTATGTCCTAAATATTTTTTAAAGTTTTATTTAAGCTCTAAAGATTGCAATTGGGTGAAATGTATATTAAGTTTTGTTTAAACTACAGTCACCCCATATGCCCCCCAACACACACACATTTCTTGTGATTTACTTGTTGAAAGGACTAGGTCTCTTGTCCCATACTTTCCCAAAGTCTGGATACTGTTGGTTGCCTCTCCAACTGTCATTTAAAACATTTATCTTTTACTTCCTATACACTGATAGTTAGATCCAAAAACTTAATCTAGGGGTGCCTGACTGCTCCATTAGTTTAGCATCTGTCTTTCGCTCAGGTCATGATCCCAGGGTCTTGGGGTCAAGCTCTGCATTGGGCTCTCTGCTCAGCAGGGAGCGTGCTTCTCCCTATCCCTTTGCCTCTCCCCTGGCTTGTGCTCTCTCAAATAACATAAATAAAATGTTTTTTAAAAAAGACTTAATCTGGGTCGCCTGGGTGGCTCAGTTGGTTAAGCAGCTGCCTTCGGCTCAGGTCATGATCCCAGCGTCCTGGGATCGAGTCCCACATCGGGCTCCTTGCTCAGCAGTGAGCCTGCTTCTCCCTCTGCCTCTGCCTGCCTCTCTGTATGCCTGTGTTCGCTCCTGTGCTATCTGACAAATAAATAAATAAATAAATAAAATCTTTAAAAAAAAAAAAAAGACTTAATCTAGTTCAGGTTCTTCTTCTTCCTCTCCTCCTTCTCCTTCTTTATCAAGAATGCTTCACAGGCAGCTTTTTGTATTTCTACCATGTTCTGTTATCTTTCTTTTTCAGACATTAGCAGGCGTTGATGATCATGGCATAGATGGATCCATTATTTCATGAAGAGTTGTAACATGTTGGTATGGTAACTTCATGTCTTACCTTCACTTCTTCATTTACTTCTATAAAGAAAAATTTTATATCTGGAATATTTCTATACAGAAAACCTCCTAATCAACTATTCTGTTATCCTGGCACACAGCTGGAAAAAGAATAGTAGAATAAATGCTATGTCTTTTCCTTTATTTACTGGTTTCAAAATAATAGGCTGATTCCCTAGCATCCTTCAAAAGATGACAAATGAGAGGGCTTTTTTTTTTTTTAAGCACTGCTATGAACTCATGGGTTTAAATATGTTTGAGGAGTTTGAGTTCGATGCAGTTATAATCCTTATTGATTATCTCATCATTGGCCAGTGGCATTGTGGGAGCCTCTAATCTGCTCCAGAGTCCTGTGGACCAGCTCTGGTGGTGTTTGGCAGTTCTTAGTTTCTGTAGACTCAATTTTGGAGATAACTTCTAAGGTCCTCCCTAGCATTGCCCTGGCATCAGGAAAATAGGAGCCCCTGCCCTTGGCCACACATATTACATACACTGAGACACAAAGTATTTTTTTTCCTTTTTTCAGATTCCATAGGAAAGTTTTCTGAAAGCTGGGTGATCGATTGAGTCAGGAAAAGGAGGGGTCATGTGTGGACCCAACCGGTCCCCTCAGGTTGAGGATGAGGGCTGAGGCTGACAATGGGTTGGGGAGTGGGCAAAAGGGAGGGATGGGAGACAAAATCCCAGCTTCTGCCCTTAGAAATCAAGGAGAGACTGCCTGGGCACCTGGGTGGCTCTGTCGGTTAGGCATCTGCCTTGGGCTCAGGTCACAATCTCAGAGTCCTGGGATGGAGTTCCACATCAGGCTCCCTGATCAGCTGGGAGCCTGCCTCTCCCTCTGCTTCCCACTTGTTCTCTCTCTCAAATAAATAAAATATTTTTAAAAAAGATTTTACTTATGTACTTGACAAAGAGAGAGAGATCACAAGTAGGCAGAGAGGCAGGCAGAGAGAGCGGGGGAAGCAGGCTCCCTGCTGAGCAGAGAGCCCTATGCCGGGCTTGATCCCAGGCCCCTGAGATGATGACCTCAGCTGAAGGCAGAGGCTTAACCCCCTGAGCCACCCAGGAACCCCTCAACTAAATAAAATCTTAAAAAAAAAAAAAAGACTGCCTACCTCAGTTTAAAGTTGGCCCCTCAAGTCAACCCAAATGGGTGTCTAGACAGAACTTATTCCTCTGTAACTACCCTCCTGCACATTCCCCCTGCCCCACTCCCTGCTCTTTGGCTGGGTTGCCACAGATTTGGGAAGCACTTAGAACTGCCTGGTACTCTTGAATTGGAAAAGTAAGGTGTGGGGGAGGGTAATCTGCCTGCCCTAACTTTAGGGCCTTCAGTCAGTCTGTATCTTGGAATTGGATGCATCCAGCCACCGCCCCCCCCGGCCCCAGGGTCCTGGGGCCAGCTTCTGCCCTGCCCTAGCATGTCCACGTAACTACGACTTAGGTGTCCAGATGGCAGGAACAACCCAGGAAGAAGCTTGTTTTTTCAGCTTCCGCATCTCAGAGAAGTGGAGTGGGCTGTAGCGGGAGAGAAAAGCTTGGTTGGAGCAGAGGACAAAAGTGGGCATAGCTTGATTTATAGCTTTTAAACATTTAGACATATGGTACATGGGGCAATATCTGCCATTTTGCAAATGATAGGGCAACATTGGTCCTTGGCATGAGGTCCATGGCTGCTGGCTGCTGAGCTGTTTGGAGTTTTCCTGACTCCTTCCTCACCTAGATTTTCTTTGTTAATCTCTTCCTTCAAATAGGTGACACACTCAACAGCCTTTGAAAATATTTTTTTTTTATTAGTAGGAGCTAACTTTTTAAATTTTTTTTTTAATTTTTAAAAAGATTTTATTTATTTATTTGATAGATAGAGATCACAAGTAGGCAGAGAGAGAGAGGAGGACGCAGGCTGTCCGCAGAGCAGAGAGCCCGATGTGGAGCTTGATCCCAGGACCCTGAGATCATGACCCGAACCAAAGGCAGAGGGTTAACCCACTGAGCCACCCAGGCGCCCCAGTAGGAGCTAACTTAAGCCAGTTTCTAGTGCCTGCATGTGCACACATACACACAAAACCCTTAACTAAAACCGTTGTTAGGAGGAGCACTGTGTGAGGAGCCAAAGCACCTAAATTCTTTCCTTTACCTCTGACACCCCCATCCCTATCATCACATTGTTGTTTCTCTTTTTTTAAAAAAAGATTTTATTTATCTGACAGAGAGAGAGAAAGCATGTGTGTGAGCACAAGCAGGAGGAACAGCAGGCAGGGGCAGAGGAAGAAACAGGCTCTCCATCCAGCAGGGTGCCCAATGTCGAGTTTGATCCCAGGACCCTGGAATCATGACCAGAGCTGAAGGCAGACACCCAGGACCCTGAGACCATGACCTGAGCCGAAGGCAGAGGCTTAATCACTGAGCTACCCAGGCGCCCCACCCCTCATCATATCTTTAAAAGCCAAACTTATCTTCTCTTATAACCAGAGCTAAAGCAATCAGGTGATAATAATAATAATAATGATTAAAAATAACGATGATAGCAATAATACCTTTTTTTTTTAGCACTTTTTATATCAGGAACTGTGTTAAGTGCTTTACATAAATTATTTTATGAATCTAATCCTCAAAAACAATATTGGGTTCATTAAGATGCCTTTGATGCTGTATAAGAGAAACCCCAAGCTGCAAGGGCACCTTCGGGCTTGGTTAATTAACTTAGAGGCCCAGTGAGATTATCAGGGACCCAGGTTCTTTCCATCTCTTTGCTCAGTTGGCTCTGGTCTCCAGGCTAGCACTCCTCGTGACTGCAAAGTAGCCGCTGAATTTCCAGGAGTCACGTGGAACATGACAAGGTTTAGCAGAGGGATGGTCTCTTCCTTGTAGCTCTTTTTGATGAACAAGAAAAACTTTCCAAGAAGCTTCCCCTGGATCACCCTCATGCCTAATCATCACCCACATGCCTAATCCAACCACGGACCAGGAGTGAGATTACTGCAATGGGCCTAGACCAAATGTAATTCACCCCAAGTTGAGAGGGGAAGAGGTGAAACACTCTGGAAAAAAAGAATGAGACCTTCTGCAGCAAAGAAGGGAGGAAACTGCTAGTTGACCAAGAGTGTCTGCTACAAACTTTGTGAGATGTGCAGGAAAGGTAAAGTGGCTTTCCCAAGGTCAAACAACCAATTAGTGGCAGATGTGGGATTTGAACCTAGAACAGTCTCTAAAACCTGTTCTCTGAACCTATGCTCTGGGAGGCAGTTAGTCCTCACTAGGCTCTGGGCCTTTCGGTTTTTTGTTTTGGTTTGGTATTTTAGTCATCACTAGATTCTTTTGCCTTTGAGGAACTCAAGTCACTATGGCTATTCTGGCTGTTATGTGAGAAGAACTGGTGCGGGAACTACCAGTCAGTCAGCTTCAAGGGACCAAGCAACAGAGCTAACTTTTCTAGCTAGTTCAACACCTCATTTCAATCCCTTCTCTCACAGCTTGCTCAATCCTCTTCAGCTGTGGTAGAGAGGAAACACAGAACCATAGCAGGCTTCAGTCCCAGATTTCTGGCTTTCTGAGTGAGTATCATAAATGAACAAACATCCCATTTCCTTCTTTTTTAAATACTTTTTAAAAAAGATTTTATTTATTTGACAGAGATCACAAGTAGGCAGAGAGGCAGGCAGAGAGAGAGGGGGAAGCAGGCTCCCCGTTGAGCAGAGAGCCTGATATAGGGCTCGATCCCAGGACCCTGAGATCATGACCTGAGCCGAAGGCAGAGGCCTTAACCCACTGAGCCACCCAGGCGCCCCCAAACATCCCTTCTCATGTCCTTCCATTTTTCCTCTTATTCTGGTATTGCCTCCTTTCGGGAAATTCCTTCTCCCAAACTTTAATCATTGGTTCTCATGGGGATTTTCAATGACAGTGCTGAGAAATGACGTCAAAATCATTGACAATGGGAAAGGATGACACCAACTAATCAGAAGGGACATTTGCAACAGTGGTAAAGCAGGTCCTGGAGGCTCTTGGCTGGGTCAGCACTGAACTCAGTTGCTGGATCATGAGGAAGTCCTAGTTGTCCCAGGAAGGGCCACATGGTCATGGATGGGGAGGATGGGAAACTCAAAGAGACTGGGGCCAGTAGGTATTAATTAACAGGCATGGCAATATTTCATTTAATGGGTTCTCAATTTCAGATATTGCATTTACCAGTTCTAGAAAGTCTATTTGATTCTTTTATATATATAGATTCTAATTCTCTATTGAAATTCTTTATTTTACATATATTGTGTCCTTTTCTTTTCTTTTTTTTTTTTTAAAGATTTTATTTATTTATTTGTTAGAGAGAGAGCGAGCACAGGCAGACAGAGTGGCAGGCAGAGGCAGAGGGAGAAGCAGGCTCCCTGCCAAGCAAGGAGCCCGATGTGGGACTCGATCCCAGGACGCTGGGATCATGACCTGAGCCGAAGGCAGCTGCTTAACCAACTGAGCCACCCAGGCGTCCCTATTGTGTCCTTTTCTTAACATGTTTATCATACTTATTATAAAATCCTTGTCCACTAACAGTACCAGAACTGTTTGTAGGTCTGTTTTCATAGACCAATTTTTCTCTTCATTATTAGTCATATTTCCCTGCTCTTCACATGTCTTATGATTATATTAAAGAGCCATAAGTGCTATAGATGATAATATTTTCCTCCAGTGGTGATTCTCTTTTGCTTCTGTTAACAGATGGGGTGAGAGAGAGCTCATCTCAATCAAGTCAGGGATTCAGCAGCCCCGGGGGCTTGACTACAGTTTTATGAGTCCATCCCAACTCTGGGTCATCTTGTTCCTTGGAAGGAGTCCATGCAAGCTTTTGACTGACAGCCTAGCAGGTCTCTGTCTTTCTAACCCTCAAAGCCTGTGGAAGATTCACTTCTGTTCTTAGGAGCTCATACTCTTTGGTCTCTTGCCCCACACAGTTTCAAAATTTAGCAAGTATCTTGAGGGAGACACCCACCGTATGTTGGATGCGGCCCTCTTCCTTCTAATAGGACTTTGTTTCCCACATATTTCAAGTCTGGGAAATTTCCCTCTGTTAGTCAGTCGATACTTCTAGCCCAGCATCTCCTGCTCCTTCTTGGAATTCAGCCAGTGTCCCCCATGGGAAAACCGTCCATGTGCTTAGAGCAATTCTTGATTCCAGTGTTGGGCTGCTCCAGATCACAATGACCAAAAAACACTCTGCTAGTCTCATGTTGCCCCAGTAAACTCCTTACTCCTGTGCCAGCCTCTATCCTTGACCTACACCCAGTTTTGGCAAATACCCCCAGGGAAGAAAATGGTTACAGATTATCAGCTCATTCAGAAAATGCTCTTTTTGGGAGGCACCTGCGTGGCTCAGTTGTGGATTGTCTGCCTTTGGCTCAGGTCATAATCCCAGGGTCCTGGGATCGAGCCCTGCATTGGGCTCCCTGCTCCATAAGAAGCCTGCTTCTCCCTCTCCCATTCCCCCTGCTTGTGTTCCCTCTCTTGCTGTATTTCTGTCAAATAAATGAATAAAATATTTTAAAATAAATAAATAAATAATAGATAAATAAATAAAATGATTTCTATAACTTGACCAGTTTTTTCTAGTTGTTTCAGCAGAAACATTGGATTGTTGCTACCTCTGCTACATCCTATCCAGAGAGGAAGTCCTATGAAATTATTTCAAGATTTAGCATGTGTGCTCACAGGGGTATATGTGGCTGAATCAACCCAGATCATGCCATGGCCTCTCCTCTGTATCTCCACTACAGAGAGGACAGCTGGCCCAAGTAGACCAACAAAAGTTCTTCTGCACTGGAATGGGGAGCCAGAGCCTTTTTATTTTTGCAGTGGTTGGGAAATGGGACAAAGCCATGAGCATAAGTTTCACTTATTCACTGGAAGTTTCCATTGACTTGATCCTAGGCTCAAGGAAGAAGCCAGTCTCCAGCAGGAGGAAATGAAGCCATCACAAAAAGGAGAAGCATAGGAGTATCCAGACAATGTTAGAGTCCCTGATTCTAGTCACTCATGCTCACTGTGGTTCGCTTACTCAAGCCACAAATTTCTTTTATGCCAGAGCTAGTTCCAGTCTCTTGAGAGGCTGGGTCAGCTCTGTTTTTTGCACTTGACTTTATGAGACATCCTAGGTCCATATAATACGTTATCCTTTTCTTCTTAGGCAAGGTAAAGGTGGTTTATGTTACCTGTAACTCAAAGAGTCTTAACTAAGACTGCTTCTTTAATGATGAGCAGGCATAGAAGGGCCTAGTGAAAGCTATCTCCCTCACTGCACAGAGAAAGAGATGGGGGATGGATGGTGACTAGCTCTAAGACCTCAGTTTTGGGTCATGAATCCTCACCCCAAGGACAGATGGATGGTTCTGGATTCTGGACACCGAGCCCACCGTGGGAGGAACTTCAGACTTGCCTAAGAAGTTATCCAAATCTGCCTGCCAAAACCATGCTGCTTTATGTTAACCAAACTGGGAAACTGCTTCCTATCCTCAACAATATTAAGATGGGAGGGAATGGAAACAGGAAGATTCCCGTGTTTGCACATTTTACCTACTCCTGGGGCTCCTGACTTACAGATGAGCCTGAAGTTTACACCAGAGGGTAAACAAGATAGCTATTTGGACATCACACACCACTTCGCCAGTTTCCGTTCTCTTGAATTATTTACCATCTAATTGTCTGCATTGAAACAGAATCTGGAAACATGGAGTCAGAGATGTAGCCTTATTTGTGAGTTAAAGAAGGAAAGCTGGAGTCCAGAAGCTCCTGGAGCAGGAAAGCTTCATGGCTTTCTGAAGTTCTCTTGCTTTGGGAGGGCTGTTACCACAGGGCAGGGGGAAGCAAACCATCAGCAGACAGAGCCACAGGCTGGAGACGCCCCCAAACTAACCAGTCCCATCTCTCCTCCGAGGCCACAATCCCTGGGTGCCAGCCTGGACTTAATCACTCTGAGCCCTGATTTCTTGTCTGCAAAAGACAGACCGCGAAGGGGGATGGGACAGAAAAATAAGCCTCTCTTTAGATTTAAAAGACTGTTATGACAAACTTTATCTTCACCATCATACCAATAATTTCCCATAGGAATAAATATTAGTAGCTGTGAAAAAAAAAGAAAAATATTCTAAAAACACTTCAGGCAATAACAGAGAAACTTTGGAAAATTTGGAAAAGTATAATGACAAAAGTCACTAGTAGTCCCACTCTTTGGTAAGAATCACTCCTTATATTTTGATGTATTTTCTTCCAGTCCTTTTTTTTTTTTTTTAAAGATCTTATTTATTTATTTGACAGAGAGAGAGATCACAGGTAGACAGAGAGGCAGCAGAGAGAGAGGAGGAAGCAGGCTCCCCACTGAGCAGAGAGCCCGATGCGGGACTCAATCCCAGGGCCCTGAGATCATGACCCGAGCCGAAGGCAGCGGCTTAACCCACTGAGCCACCCAGGCGCCCCAGTCCTTTTTCTTTTTTTTAAACAAAATATCTATAATTGGGAAACATTAATTATATTAAAAATTACACTATTTTATAGCCTAGTTTTTTTCTATTCAACATTTTGTTGTGAGCTTTCCCCCATGTCAATAAATACTCTTTGAAAACAAGATTTTTAACCAACTGGATGGCTCAGTTGGTTAAGCATCTACCTTCAGCTCAGGTCATGGTCCCAGGGTCCTGTGATTGAGCCCCACATCAGGCTCTCTGCTCGATAGGGAGGCTGCTTCTCCTTCTCCCCCGCTTTGTGCTCTCTAGCTCTGTCTCTCAAATAAATATAATCTTAAAAAAAAACACAAACCAGCAAGGTTGTTAGGGACACCTGGGTGGCTCAGTTGGTTAAGCATCTGAGTCTTGATCCTAGCGCAGGTCTTGATTTCAGGGTTGTGAGATCCAGCCGTGTGGGGCTACCCGCCTGGCGTGGAGCCTACTTAAAAACAATTTTCAATGGCTGATTGTTTTCAAACAGTTTGCTGTAAAAAGATTCAGGATTAAAATATTATTAACTAGGATTCAATGGATTCAGTTTGATTTCACACTGAAACCTAACTGTGGGACTGCGGAGGATGCAGATCACAATATGGAGTCACAGACTGGACAGAGAGGATCAGGAGCAGATGTGCAAATGATTGTTCCCCACCAGGACAACTTGGGCTGCACAGTGGCCCATGGGCAGGAAGTGAGAGAGAGAATATGGTGGGTGGATGGTCAGGGTGGGGGTGGATGGGAGTGCCCAGGTGAGGGTGTGTGAGTGGTGAGCAGATCCTAGAAAACCCATGACTCTAATCATTGGAGATATTAATAATTGCTATTAATATTCTCTATGCTCTTATGGCCTAAAATCTGTAGTCCAAGTGCCAAGTATATTTGTATTTCCTTCCAGTCTTTTTTCTAAATATAATGGCTTTTTTTTTTTCCACATTGGTGAAGTCTATAGTAAGAATATTTTTGTTACCTGCTGG
>RCUC01115468.1:0-10351 GCA_003697995.1 Taxidea taxus jeffersonii
CCCCCCGCAGAGCAGGGAGCCTGATGCAGGGCTCCATCCCAGGATCCTAGGATCATGACCTGAGCCGAAGGCAGACGCTTAACGACTGAGCCACCCAGGTACCCAAAGCCTAAATTTATTCTTTTACGATTTTTTTTTCCTCCCCTTTCCCATAAATTATTCCAAAAGGGCATATTGTTAGGGCTCAGATAAGAAACAAAATAATCTTAGGCAATGGAATTTTCCTTCAAGTGTCAATGAAACAAAACAGTCAAAATGACAGGGGCATGGGGAGTTTTTCATTATTGCTCATTTTGACAAATTCTATTGATTTTCACAATCAAAATACCTCTCTAGGACACTCTTGAGGAGGTTGATTCAGTATGTCTGGAGTCATGCCCAGGCTTTGGTATTTTCAAAAGCTCCACAAAAGATCCTGGATATCTGCCGCATTGGGGAGTATCTGAATGTATATGAATGTCTCTAAGAGACATGTATCTGAATGTCTCTAAGAAGAAACTTAATGAGAACAAATTTATGGCAATGACTTGCAGTTAAATTTGCTGGTCACTGAAAGGGTAATGGCATAGGGGTACAAGAAAGATAATGTCACCGTTACTTTCAAGAGTGAAATTTTCTACGAAACTGAGGATCAAAGAAAGAACAATTTAATTAAAAATAATGTTCATCCAGCTGATCCCCCCCCATATCCAGAGGAGGGTTTGCATCTTTGCATGGGGTAGTTTGGTTGCCTGTGGCGACACACACCTGTGACAAGCCTTCCACCATGAATGCTAGCTTGCCAGAGACTTCCAGCACCCAGAGACCTATCTGACATCTGCAGATGAGAGTGAGAAATTATCAAGGCTTTTCAGTTTCATCATTGTGATGCGATCTCTTTCTGTGACCTATACCATTTCTCTTTCATTGCACAGACAATTCAGCTGCAAGGTTTTGTCATAAACACACTTCGTTCTGGGCCTCTTTATGGAAATGTAGATAACAAGGATATTAGTTAAATGGTGTTTAGATGCATGTTTCCCCCAGTTAGCAATTCAGCTAAATGAGTAAATCTGTTCTGTAAACACAAATCCTTGGGTGTCTATGCATTTGTTTTTGTTTATTTCGAATGGGTGTTCATCAAGCCCTTAATTACATTTATTTACTAGTTACTTAGCACAAGTAAGTTTGGGCTTCTGGAATAGGTTATAAAATTCCACCTGTTACTTTGGCTCTTGATGAATATTAAAATGATCGTGAGGGTAAAGGCTTTTATGCACTAGGATCTCTTGTAGAATTGTTGATAATGCTTTCAAATACTCACAGGAAAGAATCTGTAATACAGTCTAGAGTCACACATAGTGGGGATCAGGTTATAATACACATCTATATTTATACATACATAATATTTTATATTTTATATATAACATAAAATTTATATATTTATATTACATATAATATTTTTTATATTTTATATATAACATTATATATAATATTTATACATATACACAATACATATATTTTTTTTTGCTATGGAGCATCTACCCAAAGCAGCCCCCATGATGCAAAATATTAATTTTTCATACTCTAAACTGCTGTAAGGAAGTGAGAAATATTCAGAGGGTGTGAAGAACCATGGAACTTATTCATACGGACACAGAATCAAGGAGAACAGACTGAATCTATTTCCTTCCTTTCTGTTGAGATGATGCCTTCAGGAATAGGAACTCAGGAATTTGAGTCTAAAATAACAAGGTAATAACAACAAAATATCCCAGAAGCTGCAGCAGGAGCAGCATTAACATTCATCATTACAATAACGTTATCATTGATGCTTCTATTTAATAAGAATCTCCGAAATGTGAGGCAGTGCTAACACTTTACATTCTTTTAAAAATTTAATTATATTTAATCATCCCATTGGCTCCATAATGTAAATATTATGGTCCCTATTTAACAAATGGAGCATTGGAAAGTACGTAGTTTGCCTTAGGCGGCATGGCTAGAAAGTGATGGGGTTAGGATCCCAGTCTCAGCTTTCATTAACCTGGGTGGTACCGGAAGATGCCTTTGGTTGGTTGGTACAGTATTGGAATGTGTTTTATTTTGTTTTGTTTTTATTTGAATGTGTTTAGTGGAACACTCATTCGTTCCTCTGTCTTTTCATCCCTTTATTCCTCCTTAGCTGTTTTGTTTTGCAGTGTTGTTTTTAATTCCTTTCCTCGTTGTTAGCCCACTTTTTAATGATAAAGTTTTATTTTCTGAGCGGTTGCTCCAAAGATTACAATATGCCTTTTAAGTGATCATAATCTACTCCAGAATAATACTAATTCCACCAAAATATGCAAACGTTGCTCCAAGATAGCTTCATTCACTTCCCTTATGCCATTATTGTCATATATCTTACATCCATCTATTTTTTGTAAGTCCAAACTCTGTAGTAGGCCATAGTTATTATGATATGCAATCTGATGTCTTTTTAAAGTAGCTTAAAAAAATAAAAGATTTTGTCTATTCAGCCTTTCCACCCAACTTTACATTTTACATTTTCAGATGTTCTTTATTTCTCCCCATGTGTTTTAATCACCAACGAGAATAGTTTCTTCTTAGCCTGAAGACCTCTCTCAGTGTATCTTGTAAGGCATGTCCCTAGCAACAGTTGTCCTCAGGACCTATTTTTCTGGGAATATCTACATTTGCTTTCATTTAAAAAAAAAAAGAGCTTTATTGAGGCACATTTTACGTATTATATAATTCAACAATTTCAAGTACACAATTCAAAGTTTTTAAAGTAAATTTATCAAGTTGTGTATCTATTACCAGAAAACAATTTTAGAACATTTTCATCATCCCAATAAGATCTCTTATGTCCATTAATTACCTCACCTTTCCCACTCCAGGCAAACACAAATCTGCTTTCTATCTTCACAGAATTTCCTCCTCTGGACATTCATAAAAATAGAATTATACCATAATTGTCTTCCTGTCTCTGGCCTCCTTCTTCCAATGCAAAGCTTGTGAGGCTCATCTATGTCACATACACAGAACAGCAGTTTCTTCTCCCTCTCTCAATGCTAACCATCATTCTACTGCAGAGATATATCACACGTTATCCACCAATCCACTGGCCAACGGACACCACACCTACCTAGGGCATTCCCAATCCTGGCCACCATGAATAAGGCTGCTAAGAATATAAACACAGAAATCATTATAATGGTATATATTTTAATTTCTTCAGGGTTGACATATGTGGAAGTGAAGTTGCTGGGCTGAGTTCTTTCCCTACATTCTAAAGGAAAATCTCTTTGCCTATTTCAGCCTTTGGAGCCTGCCCTTGGCTCATGGTCCTCTTCTTCATCTCCCAAGCCAGAAGTGGCTTGTGATTATATAAACTCACTGGCTTCTATCTAGGATAATCCTATTTTAAGGTCAACTGATTAGCAAACTCAAATCCATCTGCAACCTTAATTCTGGTTTTCAATGTAATATAACATATAAGGTTTCAAAGAGTGGGACATGGACATCAACTACAGCCATTATTCTAGATTATTTTTTCTTTCGGCACTTTGTTTTTGTTGTTGTTGTTTTTGTTTGTTTGTTTAAAGATTTTATTTATTTATTTGACAGAGAGAGACACAGCGAGAGAGAATAGAAGCAGCGGGAGTAGGAGAAGGAGAAGCAGGCTTCCTGCCAAGTAGGGAGCCCGATATGGGGCTCAATCCCAGGACACTGGGATCACGACTGGAGCCGAAGGCAGAAGCCCAAACCAATGAACCATCCAGGCACCCCTCTTTCAGCACTTTGAATATGACACCCTATCGTCTTTTGGTCTCTACTGTTTCTGATGAGAAGTTAGGCATTAATCATATAGATGCTGTCCTATATGTAATGAGCCATTTTTTTTTCTTTTGTTGCTTTCAAGACTTTTTCCCGGTTCCTGGATTTCAGCAGTGTGATTGTGATATGTCTAGATGTACATGTCTCTGTGCTTGTTCAACTTTGGATTTATTGACCTTCAGTGATCTGTAAATTAATGTTTTTATCAACTTTGGAAGGTCTTAATCCAATATTCTTCAAATATTTTTTTTCACTCTCTCTTATCTTTTTGGGTCATCCATTGCATACATGTTGGCAAACTTGAGATGACCCCACACACCTATGAAGTTATGGTCATTTTTCTTCAGTATCTTTCTTTTAGTTCTTCAGAATGGATTATTTCACTCTTCCATTCCCATTATTTTTATTTATTTATTTAATATATTTATTAATATAAACTTTTTATTCCTTTAATTTTTTAAACATGATTTCTTTAAGTTTTTGAACATACTAAAATAAGCATTTTAAATTTCTGTGAAATCCCACATTGAGGACATGAAAATATAACTTCTATTGTTTTTTCCCCTTAATATTTGTCATACTTATCTGTTTTTTTATCTTTTTGTTTTTTGTTGAAAATTATTTTAGATAATGTTGCAATTCTAATATCTTATCTTTTTTCTCAGAGGTTATTGGTGTTCTTGTGGAATTTTGTTCCTTGTTTTTGTTTTTTGCCTCTTGGTTTATATGTTTTCCTTGATTTGTGTGTTTCTTTGATTTGCATACCTGGGCTAAATCTGTAAAATTCATCTCTACTGTACTGTGCAGCCACTAATATTATATCTGCTCAGGTTGGTTTTTTTTTTTTTTTTTTGAACATATAGTCTTAGGTGCACCTGGCTGGCTCAGTTGGTAGAGCATGTGACTCTTGATCTTGGGATTGTGAGTTTCAGCCCCATGTTGGGCATAGAGATTACTTAAAAAATAAAACAAAATCTCTAAAACAAATAGTCTTGTTTTTATTTTTAGGCCTTGATTCTTAGGGGCCTGTATTGTTAGTATCCATGTGCCTTCAGTGTCGTCTAATGACTGGACAGAAGTTACGCTCAACCAATTCAAGCCAGTAATACTTCCTTCTTCTGTTGATAGACCCATATGTTGGTAGAGGAACACATTAAAAATCCAAACCATGGTCAAGTCTTCCCTAGGTCTTATTTTCAGTTTGTGCTGGTATACTGTGAACATACATGCAAAACATGCCAGGAACTCCTTACCCTGACCACAATGCAGAATAACATGACATTGGCCCTCCCTGCTTACCTATAACTGAAATCATCACCTCAACCAACTGTGTTTCTGGTCTTTCGTCACTAATATGCCAAAATAAGTGGCCTTCCCTCAGCTACGTCAGTGAGACTAATGTGTCTAATGGCCTGCCTCATTCCGGCATGTGTTCCATGTAGACCAAGCTGAGGGAATGAGAGCAGCCTCGGGCTAGAACACCACAGATTCTCACTGCTCTTTCCTGAATGTCAACCATTTTTTCAAGAATAAATACTTTTTAGACTGGTGTATACTTTTGGTCAATCTCCAGGATTCTGAAATGATAATTTATGCCTATTTTTGGGCAAGAGGATTTGCCAATTTTCTCACTTGGCTATAGTCATCAAAAAATGTTGAAACATTTTAATTACACAATTATCATAATTGAGCACATTATAAGATTAGCAAAGAATAAAAATATATAATCTTGTAAGTAGATGCATATAAATCATTTTGTAATAACCATCACTCATTTATGGTTTAAAAAAATGACTGAACAAATTAGTAATATGAAAGAAACTCCTTGCCTGGTATTTATGGAAACCCTACCAAAAAAACTAAATATAATCACTATGGCAGTCTTCAATTTAAACTTGTTCTGCAAATCCTTGCTAATGGAAGTAAAATAAGAAAAAATAAAAAGTTTAAAATGTTGAGGGGGGAAAAAATAAGCTGTCTTTTTTTTCTAGATAGTGTGACTCTCTGCAAAGAAAATCCAAAAAAAACTTAGGACTTATAAAATCCTTAGAACTTATAACAGATTCTAGGATATAGTTTTGCTAGATATGAAGTTGCCAAACACAAAAGCCTTTATACGAAAATCAATAGTATTCTTTTACACCAATGACAACCAAGGAGAAAATCAAAATTTTAAAAGGTAACATTTACAATAGTAACATACTTGTTAGGAATCTAGTAATAAGTCTTTGCAGCAGATTGCTATGGGAACAAGAAAAAAAAACTAAACACAAGTGGGCATTTAAGGAAGGCACATGATGTGATGAGCACTGGGTGTTATATGTAACTGATAAATTATTGAACACTCCCTCTGAAACTAATGATGTACTATGTGTTGGCTAATTGAATTTAAATTTTTAAAAAAGAGACTTTTTCCCAAAATATGTTTGAATATTGTATGTGACAGGTGTAGAAATTGGTTTGTTATAATACAAAAATAGATCTCTTGGGTTACCTTATTACTAAAAATTCTTTCTAATAGATAAATCTTTTAGGTTTAAAAGCAAATCTTTTAATACTTTTAGAAGAAAAAAACTACATGAGACAATTTGTGTTATAGTAGGTTAGAGAATTTTCTCTTAATTCAAATTTAAAAAGTACAGATCACAAAGGAAAAATGTCCACATTATGATGGAAGACAGGCACTATGACACATTTTTCTTTCCAATATTATAAACTGATGCAGAACTGATGTAAATCAACTTTATCATAATTTCCTTCATATAATTTCATTTTTATTTTATTTATCGTATTTTATTTTAAGATTTTATTTATTTGACAGAGAGAGATACAATGAGAGAGAAAACTCAAGCAGGGAGAATGGGAGAGGGAGAAGCAGGCTTCCTGCTGAGCAGGAAGCCTGGAAGTGGGGCTAGATCCCAGGACCCTGGGATCATGACCTGAGCCCAAGGCAGAGACTTAATGACTGAGCCACCCAGGCACCCCTAATTATATTTTTAAATGTAGATTTCTCTCCAGTCTCCATAAGAAAAGAGTAATCAAACAATAGTCATTGTACTGGTCATCCATAAAACTGGCACTCTTTCCTGAATGTCAACCATTCTCATTCTAAATGAGAAAAAAAAAAAAAAAGAAATGAAAAGAAATAAAAAGGACAGAAATACAGATACTTTGAAAATACTGGAATGTATAGAAAGTTAACAATGTCAAGGATTCCTTAAGTCCCACAGATCTTGGTCACAAAATAATAAGTGTCTGGGATTTTTTACTAATTCTATCTTAAATTTTCCTTTAAAAATTCATACCAAGCATGAAGAAATTAATCACTACTGTTACTTTAATGTATCTAAAAAAATTCTTACTAGAAATGCAACTTTTGGTATTACAGAATAGATTATATTTGCAAAGCATGTTTAAAATAGTTTAAGACTTATTTTTATTCTTAAAATAATACTAGGTAATATAAACTTGCCCGAGAAAAATTCTATTCCATACTAATATGCCAGTATATTTTAACAAATTAATCTGTTCTTTAAATATAATAGAGAAATGAAGCAGTTGTCTATAATAAGAAAATAAAGCCTTCTAAAATTCAGCATATATGACACAGTAAAACTAAAAATGTACCCCCAGCTTTTGCTCTGTAACTGAAAAGAGTAATTGAGAGAAAATACTGCATACAAACCAATTATATACTTTCCTAAGATATATTTTTTAAAAGCCTAAGACCCATCTGTCTTAACATCTGCAAAATTCTTATAATTAAAAGGGAAGGAAATAAACATAGTGGAAGTTATTCAAAGATGTTTTTATCTTTCATTAAATTTTCTATGCTTTAAGTTTGACTATAAGGAGCAGCCTATAGGAATTACACTTTGTTAAGTTAAAGCTTTGAAATTTCGTGATCAAAATCATGAATACCTGATTTTTTTTTTCCTGTCTACAATAGCTTTTGGCTTTTTCTACTGCTTATTATGAACTTGATTGTGTAATTCTTCATGTGTCTGTTGACCTGGTAAGTCAAACAATACCTGGTCTCTGACTACTCAACTACTAAACAGAACTATTTCAGCTGATTTAATGAAGCATTAATTTATTCATTCACTTGAAATATATTTCCATTGACAAAAATATATCTTTCATATACTATTCTAGGTGTTAGCATAGCAGTGAAGAATACAGCACAGAAGGAGGCACCCAGACTCCAGGATCACAGCAAACCAAGCAGGGACTGCAGCCTCTTTATATCTGGGCGCCTGGGTGGCTCAGTGGGTTAAGCATCTTCTTGCCGCTCAGGTCATGACCCCTGAGTCCTGGGATTGAGCCCCACATTGGGCTTCCTGCTCAGTGAGGAGCCTGCTTCTCCCTTTCCTTCTGAGGTTCCACCAGCTTGTACTCTCTCTCTCTCTCTCTCTCTCTGTGTCAAATAAAAAAAATATATTTTTAAATGTCTCACAGTGAAGAGAAAAAGGATTCTTCTCATATGCTTCCATTTACTTTAAGCCACTTAATGAGGTGGACTCGTTGGGAAAAGGTGAGGCCACATCTCACTGTCATTGGCATGAAAAGAATGAGAAGCAGACCACAGATCTTTGCCTGGTTCTGAAGAAAGATATGGAGATCTATGTATTTAGTTATGGATCCTACATCATATTATTTCATTTTAAGTTTTAGGTGAAACATACTTAAGCAGTTTTTATATGTGCCAGGCAATGTTCTAGGCACACTGAAAATATTCACTCATGTAATCCTTCTGAAAACACCACAAAGTGAATATGATTACTATCAGAACTTCAGAGTCCACGTTCTTGACCACTATGTGCTGCCTTTCCATATATTCAAGGAGCTATGCTTCCCTGAAACTCAAGTGGACATCATGGGGAATATCAAAAACATTCCTTTTCTTTAGTTATTAGAAAAGAGCCAGTTGTTACAATACTTCAAAATATGCTAAACTGGAAAAAAAATATGCTAAACTGGTAAAAAGAAACAAAACTAAACCTGCAACTGTACTTTCTGAAACAAAGTTCATGTGATTCTTCTCCAAGCCATGGGATTATGTGTTTAATAGTTTACTGAGTTTTAACATGCCTTGACTAGCTGTCAAAACCACATGATTTACTTTCAGAAAAGGCAGGTCAGGGACGCTGCTAATAAGTCCCTACATAAAAGTTACAAAAATACTGCCAAATACTTGTCAATATCAACTCCTTAAAACTCTGAAAATTAACCAATAACTTGTAACAATCTCAGGAGCATTTATCCGAGAAAAACTGCTGAACCTAGGTGAGAGCAGCAGAGTTTAGGGCATTCAAATCTGATCTGTTCCTTTCTCTAGGGAGAGACACATCAGGAGATATCTCTAATGTAGAGATGGATTCTCTCTATTAGCTATTAGCACAAATCCAGAAAATAACAACTGTGAGAATTTGCTGAAATTGGAACTTGCGTCATTGTTGGGGATGGAGGGAAGAGAAAGTGGGGCAACTGCTATGAAAAACAGTTTGGTATTTCTTCAAAAAGATAAACAGCATTATCATATGATCGAGTAATTCCACTGCTGGATATGTACCTAAAGGAATTGAAAACAGGGACTCAGACATACACTTGCATGCCAATGTTCATTGCAGCATTTTTCATAGTATCCAAAAGATGAAACTAGCCCAAATTCATCAGATGAATGGATAAACTAGATGCAATATGTACAGATAATTATTTCACCATTAAAAAGGAGTGAAATTCTGATACCTGTTATCACATGGAAGAGCCTTGAAGACATTGTGCTAAGTGACATAAGCCACACACACAAAAAGCATGGATAATGTATGATTCTACTTCTACTTGACACCTAGAATAGGCAGAATCATAGAGACAGAAGAAAGCTTAGAGGTTATCAGGGATTTAGGAGAGGAGAGTGGGGAAATACTGCTTAATGAGTACAGAATTTCCATTTGGGGTAATGAAAAGATTTGGAAATAGCAGTGATGATTATTCAACATTGTGAATATAATTAACACCACATACTTGTATACTTAAAAATGGTTAAAATGGTAGATTTTATGTCATGTATATTTTACTACAATTTAAAACAATACAAAAGGCCCCTTCCCAGGTCTTCTGAGCCTTTCCAACATCATTCACTTAGTAATATTTAAAAACCCTCACCTCTGTCTTAAATAACTGTGGCTGCCCTTTAAAATTATTTACATTTATTTGACCTTTGTAAAAGATAAAATCATAAAGTCTCCATTTTTTATAACCTTTCCTCATACTTAAATTTATGACAAATATTGACCTTTCTCTGCCATTCAAGATCCACACAAAGTGTTTTAATCTCCTCTGAAATAGCCTGTATTTTCAATCTTTTCTTATATCAGAAACTTTTCTTTGTCTGTGTTTGAACTCTTCCTGGTTTCTCTCAGGTTGGAAACAAATGAGAAAACGCACTTCAGAGAAAATGTGGCAACCTCTAAATATACTTTTGAAGCTAAATTTTTGCCGTATGAAAATCTGACATCTTTCTAATTAAAAA